>JAODLD010000056.1:657661-674583 GCA_026781065.1 Mormyrops boulengeri | reverse complement strand
CCTGCTCCTTTTTACTATAAAATATGCCCCCTCCCGCAGCTGCCTGGGATTGTTTTTTTTTTTTTTTAAATTCTGTCTAGATATTTATTCAGCTTTAGTGTCATACCATCCATATGCAAGCATAGCGCGGCACGCCATAATGTTCTCCCAGGGCCACTGTGTGACACATAAACAGCATGGGGGGGAGGGGCCCACAGGACTTAAAGTACAAAACACAGGATGGAGGGGGCTGGACACACAAGTTTATACATAGATACAAATAGAAAACCTTGTGGCGTGCGTGCGTATATTTTGCAGGGCATCATATACATAGAGGGTTGGCTCAGTGACCTAAGATGCTCCACCTGTGATCAGATGTTCACTGGTTCAAATCCCAGAATCAGTGATTGCACCATTGGGCCCCTGAGCAAGGCCTTAATCTCCAGTTGGTCCTCAAACTGTATGATTGAACTGAAACTGTCTTCAGGCAATTTCATGTATCTTTGTATAAAAGTATGCTAAATAACATAAATGTAGTGTGATGTGTAAATAAACAACAAAAAAAGGCTCCTATAATATCAACAAGCACTGCCCCAGAAGCCTCGATTCATATTCCGGGCAGAAAATCTGTCCGCTGTTCTGAGAGCCTTTAAAAAAAGCAGCAGCCCAGGTTATAGCAGCGGGGTTCCAGTAAAGGAGTGGAATGCCAGTGGAAGGAGGCCTGCCAAGCTCAATATGAGGTCACTGCAGGAAATCCCAGGCCGCACGTGTGCCGTTCTGGGACTTCACCCCTCCACGTGGTACGGCCCGAGCCACCCCGTGCCGGCGGGAGGAAAAGTACATTCCGAAGGGATGACAGGGACGTGCGGCTCCTTAATGCTTTTCCAGCGCGAGGCGGCGTGAGGCTCTGATCAGAACTGTTGGCCAGACCCGCTGGCACGATGGTCGCTTCTCCGGCACACGCCGCTGTTCCCGGAGCCCTAATAGAATAACATCCACCATCTGCAATTTTCAAATTGCTTTCAATAAAGCAAAGAGGATAGGGCTGGGTCGATACTCCATCGGAGATTACGATCATATTTGGGAGAATAATTCATCAGATTTCAATTTATACCCAGCATAATGGTTTTCATCTAAAAGCTAATTTTTATAAATCATCGCATTATGCGGGAGGTAATAAAAGTTCATTCGATAAAAATTTCACGGACCTGCGCGAGTAAACGGGGTCTTCATGCATTATGTCGCGCTGTCTCTCTTTCAGCGCACGCTTCCAAACACTGTCGCTAATTAATTGAAGTGGCCCTGAATCGATATAATGCTTGACACAGCAGATTCCAAACAGCAAAAGAAAAAATTAATTTGAACCATAACAGTCTGTCAGTTTTTTTTTAAATTTTGTTTTTATCTTACTTCATATTACAGTATGTCTTTTCTTTTTACGTCTAGGTACGACAGTCCAGGTACCACGTGGCAATAGCATGCCACTGTCGGATTGAATCAAACTGGAACTTCACTCAGTCAAGGTTTTAAAACAACAGACATCCATGGCATTTGAATGTCTTCGGGTGTGTACTATGAAATAAAAGAATCGGGTAAAAAGATAAACATGGTGACTGAGTGATAGATAAACAAGGTGTCTTGAATGTCAGAGGTAGTTATGGGGGTTTTGGGGGGAGTGAATCCACTATATACATGTGCACTGTATGCCGCGTATGTGAAAAACAAAACTTGAAAGTGAAAAAATAATGTTTACTTCCCGCTCCCCCCTTTTCAGGTTCTCAGCGACACCCCGGTGTTTTTAAAGCATCACCCCCCGCCCCCCCCCATCACTGCTGTGTCGAATTTTCGTATCTGCAGTCCATTAACTTAGAGGAAAGCTGAGAACGGTGGCTGCAGGAAAGCGACACAGAGAGCGGGCCGCAGACTGGTACAGTGAATGGCAGAATGCCTGTGCTCAAATCGCCGGCTAGATATTTCTGTGCAAAAAAAAAAATAATGATAATAAAAGGCTTCGATTAGCTTTTTATTATTTTGGAAGGCTATTAAGAATTAAAGGGAAACAGCAAGATTACTCTTCAGATTAACTCCGTGGTCCAAATAGAATCAATACCATGATCACAGTGTAATTTTCAAATACGAGTCTGCTATAATAGGACCTATTTCTTGTCTGTCAGGTGCCCTTTTCAAACCAAGAAAATAGCTTTAAAGTTATTAAAATGAAACAGATTTCATCTATAGATGGTGAAGTCTAGAGAAGTCTGCAGATGGGCGCGTGTAGATATAACTTACAAACCGGTGATTTCTTAAAGTTACAAAGAGCCGTGCAGGTTAGATCGCTGCTGGTGTTCTTCATGTGCGCAGAGGGAGTTGGGACTCGACTCAACGACCTCCAGGCGCTTTCTAAAGGTGCATCGGCGGGGGTTTGCTTACCGTGCTTTTCAGCCATGTAGCATTCAGATGTATAAACAAGGCAAACTCAAAATCCAGTCCATATATTTCCATGGCATTCAAGTCTGACAGAGGTCAGAAGTAAGCATTTTAGACTCTACATTTGATACAGATGACCGCAGCAAGCATGCAGGATGTATCACACTTAATATGGTTATAAGAAAAACTGCTATTCACTGGAAATTCCATCTTCCAGTTTTCCATAACCGCTTATTCACTACAGCAGTGTTTCCCAGTCTGGTTCTTGGAAACCCACAGACCATGTTTTTGCTCCCTCCCAGCTCCCAGTAGGATGTGGACTGTCTGCCAGGGTGTGGACTGTCTGGTAGGGAGTTCGGAGGGAGCAAAAACATAGACTGACTGTGGGTCCCCGAGGACTGGATTGGGAGACACTGCAGTACAAGAACGGTGTGCCTGGTGCCAGTTCCAGCAAGCACAGGGCACAAGCCTGTAGGTGTGACTGGTGTGCGATTGTGCCCTGCAATGAGTTGGTGCCCCATCCTGAGTTGTTAACTGGCTCCAGACCCCCCGCACTAGGAAAAGCAGGTACAGAAAAGGGATGGGTGGGTTTATGCGACAAATGAGTTCAGCTAATTTCACTTAATGTGTAAGTATCCTTCCTTGTATTTTTTAGTACCAAAAAGTTGCAATTTTAAGGGCAACACTTACAAAGAAAAGTTAAGCAATTTCTCAAATTAAGAAACTATTTCATTAGCAGGTGTGTATGAGCTGACCCTAACCGCTATCAATCAAAATAGATCTGTAAGACAATTTTTTATGTTTTAGTCTCTGACTGTTAATTGCCCTTGAAATTAAAACTATCTTGGAGTTAATACAATATTGCATAGGAAAAAGTATTTAAATAATAATGCATATAAAATGACTATGTAGTAATTTGATACACATGTAAATGACATTTATAAAGAGAATGACGTTTAATTTTTTTTTGCTATTTTCAATCAATTATTTATATAACTATATATTTTATACTTGGTTTTTTATTACCTTATATTGTATTATCTTATTTTATTGCCCTCTAGTAAAACTACTTTACGTTTTATGGTGTAGTAGCTAATTAATAATCATTCCACCTCTGTATCTAACATCTCCTGTACTGTTAGATCTCCGTGTACTTTTCAGCTTAAGTGTCTCATTGTAGCGATCTGATGTGAGAGACCAAACTCAGTGATACATCACCTACTTAACAGAAAATAATGATAAAATACATAGCTAGAGCTCACCAGCACAGAATGCCGCTTGTTAATACATGGGAGGATGAATCATACAGACATTAAAATGGTTGCAATTCATTAATCAACTGCACAAGATACAACCAGCCCAGGTTAAGAATGTGTGTAAGCCTGGATTGTCCTCAAATGATTCAAGGAACAATAGAATGTCAGGTGTACCTATAACCTGAGACTTCTATTGCACAACGTAGAAACTTTTAGAAAGCTTTTAAAAAGCATGTTTACACAAGGCCTAGAATGATCAAAATTAAATACAGTGTTTTGTATGCAGCAGAACAGATAGGTGCTAAGCCACCGCAGATGTCCAGGGGAAGGGGACAGAAGATGGATGGATGGATGGATGGATGGATGGAAGGACAAAGGATGGATGGATGGATGAAGGACAGATGGATGGTTGGACGGATGGAAGGACAGATGGATGGATGGAGGAAGGATGAATGGATGGATATACAGCCAAACAGGGTCACTACCCCACCTCATGTTCTTAGGTACAGATTGGATAGAGACAACTATGAGAGGTTTGCATTCAAACAGTGAACAAAAGGTAATAAATGTTTTAGGCTCTTTCGAACAGCTGTGCACTCAACTTATCAAATTCCAAAATTATTTTCTTTGCTTTCCATGTCATTGTTTTTCTTGATGAATTAATTAAGAGATTCCCATCGTGAGGGATAGGGGAGAGCTGAAGATGTTTTCCTTTAGCCAATAAGGCAACCCGCTGCCCTCGTAACGTAGCCCTTCATGACCGTACATAAACAAGGCTTCTGTGTGACACCACACACTTTCTATATTTTATTCCAAAAAAGAACAATACAAATAAAAAAGGTGACGCCCGTTAAGAAAGGCTGCAGTAATTCCGTTCAGTTACTGTTGACGCAAGAGCCCTTATGCTGATACAAACTGAAGGACACTTCAATCGAAGCCTAGACCACATATAACAAAAACAAACAAGCTAGCCACCCCAGTTCAGGATGACACGCTCACAGACATTGACACCATGGCTTCTGAGTGGGCAGATGCTTGCTCGCTTCACAACGTGTCTTGTGGCTTTCACACGGTTAGGCTGCAATCTCTGTTATCAAATGGCCCTTAAGACACCCGGGCTGACGAGTTTCATCTAATTGCGTTTAAATATCGCAACAAGACTTGTTGATGCCATGGGGAAAAAAAATCTACATACGCATAGTTAGATCGCCAGGCACAGACGCATTTCGGAACGCAAGGGACACTATGAGAGAGTGCCAAGAGTCCCCTGATGGCGGAGACACAGCTACTGGAGAAATCTGTTCCTCTGGACGCAACCTGAACCCCGGACAGAACCGAGAGATGCGAGTTATTGAAATGTTACCCGAGCGCTCATTATCAGCGGTTTCAAAGTTCTTCGCAAAGTGAAGGAAATTCAAAACGAAAAATAAACGATACTTAAAGCAAAGATGAAAAGAAATGAAAAAGCAGGCTTCTTCCGAGATCAGTGGGTGTCCATCGCGATCCTCCTCAGGTTCAGCGCCACGGTGGGGGGCCAAAAAGCCCCTGACCACCAAATGAGTGACAGATTGCACACATAAGAACATCGGACACCTATCACCGCCACCTCACCCCAGGTGAGCTCCAGCGCCCCAGGAAAACGGCAAGAAGAGCCCAGCTCCAGAGCTCCACTTTGATGGGCAAAGCTCACAGAAACGAACCAGCATCTGGCCTGAACGAGAGACCTGGGCAATATTGTGGAATTCCCCCCCCGCCCATTCAAACGTGAACCAGGAACAGAGCTGCGGCCTGCACAGTGTGGGGGAGACCGCGACCTCACGGCAGCGCTAATCTTATTGTTCGAACCACTGGCATCTGTCACAGCCTATGACTTCCTTCCTGTCTGCCTGCAGCATCTCACGCGACTGTAATCTGAGGTCACACAGCTGGTAAGTTCATTAGCCCGGCCTGCAGGTTTTGACGCTAATGCAACCCAGTGCTTCTTGGGTGGGTGATTCAGCAGGTGTACTTTCCTGTAGTTCAGCTCCTTACATTTTTAATGCTCTTTATAGTGCTTATTCTCCAGATGTTGAATTCTGGGAGAGGAAAAAAAAAACAGGAGAGTTATAAACAAAAACAGCTATAACTGCTAAATTAGATTTGTACACAGAAAACAAACAGAAACAGTGAATTTCTTTATTTAATTTTTTTCTCTCTTAATAACAGCCATGTCCACAATTGCAATCAACTCCTGTGTACCAATAAGTTAGACTGTTGTATGATTTGAGGTCTGCATTTACCCGTTAAAATGCTGGTGGGATAAAATGGCAGCATCACCAGTAAATTAGCTGTCACTGTAGGAGTAAAACGTTCAAGCACCTGCTGAATTAAAAACATACACAGCAGAGTGCAGGATGGAAAGTTCTAGAACATCGCCAGGCAGTGCGGTTCGGGGCGATGACCTGCGAGTCAGGCGCCTCTTCGCAGCGCTTCTCGGCAACAGGATGCATTGTGGCGAGCGCTCGGTAAATCGTCTGTGACCTAGATGGCGGCGTTGCGGTTTTTCCGTGTTTGCGTGGGAGGGAATCCGTATATGCAGGTTAGGCGTGGGGGAGGGGGGGGAGATGAGGATAAAGAATGCTACGATAACAATCCCCGCTTCCTATCGCTGTGATGTCCTATTCTGAGACTCTAAGAGACTTTTGTACGTTTGAGGGAAAAAATGCCATGTAGCTATAACCCTGGTATATTCATGCAAATCTGCACCAAGGCACACTCTCTGGGTCTTAGCATGAAGGAAACTTATCTCTAAGTAGCAGATGCCCATTGTAGAAAACGTAGTGCATCAATGAAAGGGGCTGTACGCTATCTCCAAACATTTGCGCTTGCCCTGCAGTTTAAATCAGTGAGCCGCGTAAATTTGTATAAAATGGAAAGATACTGAGTGAGTCTCTGAGTGAGTATCTCCCTCAAATGTGGTGGAAGGTAATTTAAAAATACCCCAGCAAGAAGAGGCTCCGGGAAGCCGGGAGTAGATCAAGCAAGGGAGGCAGTTCCGTAGCCGATTCGGTGTTAGCAATAATAAGGAAAGCCCTCAACGCGGTGATCAAATCACCGAATATCCCTGAGCACTCCGAAACACATCTCCGTAATGGCTCCTTTACAATGGGAGTTTTATTATTTTTTTCATTTTTTGCACAGATGAAAAGCAGGAACGTAGCGGTCTGGCTCATGGGCCGATCCCCGCTTACCTGCACGTGCCGAGTCCGAATTGTGGCCTACAGGATCTGACGAAGGTGATCCCCCCAGAGGTAACAATTAACCCGATTCATCGGCGGGGTGTCCGGCTAAAAGTTGTGAAAAAGGCGACATCCTGCTGGCAGGTGGCAGCTCGGCCTATCACCCGTCAGTTCATGTCCTTCATCGTTTACCTCGAGTGGCAAAGACAGCTAGATGCGACACGTTACCGTGGATACCCTTCATGCACTCGACCTTATTCCTCCCACTCCCCGTCTGCCTTATAACCTCCTGAGCTGAAATATTGGATTTCATTAAGGCCTGATAGGATTTATATTTAGTGCCTGCACAGGTGGGTCCTTGCTACCGATTTTAGAGTAGAGGAGGCTACAATTATTTTAGGCCAGAATAGAAATGAGGCACCTGATGCATTTTATAATGATGTAATCTGCATGCCATTTCTTTGTATATTAAAGAAGAACCATTGAAAATTCAGGAGGACGGCCATTTTGGTTCAACAGCCACACATATATTTGTATGCGAAAGAACGTGTATAGGTGCCATATATATGTGGGATGTATATAGCTGTGTTTTTTTTGTGAAATAAGACCAATAGACAGGGGCATAGACGGGGCGGGGCCACAGGGGCACGGGCTCCAGCTGAAAGCTGATTGGTCCTCAGCGTGCTCCCTCCCATGTCACTCAAAGATTCAAGACAAGTCATTGGCTCATGATAAGGTTGTCCCCTTTGTATAAATTATAGCCCCACTTATGCTCCCAACCTTAAAAAAAAAATCCTAGAATTGCCCCTTCAGTAGACTTGCTGTAGGGTCAGTGGTATGATTTACTGTTTACTCTCAGGATTTTGCCTCAAAATCCATGGTGCCACCACACTCTGGAATCCAGCGAGGCAGCTGAGGAACAGACACTTCACAACAAAAGTCTTATATTACACATTTATGTCTCCGTACCGAAGTGATTTTGACCATGACGACCAGCTAAATTCGGGGGAAAATAAAATATTGCAAATATGATGGAAAAAATATGCTTGGGAATGAGTCTCTGTGGGACTGAAAAAAAAGTAGAGACCACAAAGAAACTGGTCTTTTTATGGACAGAAAACCTGAAATGCCCTTGGAGTACTAAAATACAGCGATGATCAGATTAACAATCATTATTTACCATTTATCTTATATGCAAATACTGTATGTACGTTTCAATATGTACCATAGTCCAAGTCTGCTATTTCATTTATAGAATTTTCAGTGAAAGTTACAGGTAAATGCCAAGGTAATACATTATTGGAACTTCAAAGCTATGATACAGTCATTTTCATCCCCGAATCATACAGACAATGCTACAAAATTGTGGTCCATAAGCCTCTGACAGCTGAGACTTTTATCTAAAGAAACATTTTAACACATCAATTCATCAGCTGCTTCCAGGGATCTGGGAAAAAGCCAGATCGTCCAGTACTCTTGTGATAATCTATTATCTTATAATACTGCTTTGGCAGAGGAGTTAAGCATCATAGGGAACGCAGTACAGTGGTGTTAATCCATAAAGGTTTCCAGCGTGTGAAAAATGATTTATCTGTCACCGTGAAGATGTTTCAATCTCAGAATTGCTTTAACAAAAAAATTGAGGGTTTACATTAATTCAGCTTATTAGTTTTCATATAAAACAAAGTCAGTTCCTCTTCCGTCCAAGATTGTCCCAATTTGAGCCCTATAAACTGTAGTGGCACTATCATAAATCATATTAAGTGCTAAACAGGCCAATATTGCTATAGACGGCACAGATTTTAATCATTACTTGGCTTCTTCGCTGGCGATTGCAGGGCGTTGTAAACATTAGTGTTGAAGATCGCCTTTCCATCGTCGCCTCACTTTCTGTTGCACGCCAGCGCAAAACTGTTGATAGACGGGTGCAGGAGTAATCAGCTTTACCCGTTGGATTTCACTCCCGACGCAAATGCAAGAGCTGGTAGAATAAGCAAATGCATCAGAGTTCTATATGTAGAATTGCACAAAAAAAAAACCCCATCGACTTATCCGGCAGTGCATGACGAATCAGAGGATGACCTCAAGTGACCTTCAAAAGGAATGGGAGACATTAAGCGGTGTTAAGTGCACTGCTAGGACAGTTCGTATCAGACTCCTAGAAGCAGGACTGAAGTCCAATAAAGCAAGGAAGAAGCCCTTCATCAATGAGAAACAAAGAAGAACCAGGTTGCAGTTTGCAAAACATATATATTATTCGAAGACTCACACCTATAAATTCAGAAATAAGTGAAACTAAAAATTATGCTGCGGTCTCTTAATTTTTTTCCTAACACTAAAAAAGTACCAGAACACCTCAGTAAGTAGCCCCATCTCACACAGCACTTGCATCCTCTCCTGCGTTCACAGAAAATCAAACTCCAATCTCTGTAAGTAAAGGTATGTACTGTGTATTCACTCAGCAGAAACACATCCAAAGCAGCAAATCTCAAGAGACATTATTCATTCATGCACCGAAATTTCTTACCAAAGCAATTCAGGAGCTGCAGTTACCTTTAAAGGTACAAGTGAAATACCCGTGTGTGTGAGACAGCTCAGCAAACCTTGAGATCACAAAGCCAGGCCGGCCCAATATGCTACCTGCGCTGGAAATTTTTCCGCCTGAAAAGCTTCTGCGATTAAAGCACAAGCATTAAAAGATTTCAATGTGCACCCACCCCAAACATCTCATGCGGCTGGATACTCTAGCATTTAAGGGGCCGTCAACATTTCTGATGAACAGCAGAAGCACGGACCAAAAAACAGAGTGAACACATAATAGCCAAGCGTCCAAATACGTCAGGCTATTGGCCTGACAATCTGCCACGTCCAGGAACGCTCCATACTGGCAGGACTCAACGCGCACGTCTACCGCAGCTATAAACGCTGAAACAGGAAAAAGCAACGTGTGTGAAGCTCCTTCTATTAATGCAGGACGTGGCATGGAAAGGCCGCCGCGCTTAGTCACAACACTTCAGTGTTTCTCTGAGACTATTTGATCTCTGTAACCAAAAACCTAATTTTTTGACATTGGGGGAATAAGACAATAAATTAAATACAAAGGTCTATTTATTTTGGGGGGGGGGGGGATGAATGAATCCAAATTAAATATTGGGGTGAACACCCCTCCCTCCGGGTCCAATGTCCCATGTACACATAACCATATTTTTGCATATTTGTGAATAATCGAACACAATATACACTACATTTATATATGTAGGACATGTATCAGTATTTAAACATGCATAAATAAATATTTAAATACACCAGCTTTATGATTATTTAAAAAGTGCCTCTGAGCAACGTGAATGAGAATGTCACAGGTCAACCACTCTGAATGTAATTAAAAAAACATCGATCACCTGCATAGATATAAGAAAAAACTTTAAAGAATGTATCACAGTTGCCTTTTCTCAATTGTCACATGGATGCTGGCCTACGATCATATAAACACATCGGCGGAACACCCCACCCGCTCTTACTGATGCGTGTTTCATAATATGCCATGGAAACCGCTGTACAACTCGAACTTTGTTCTCTTTGATTCCTTAAAAGGCAACATATTCTTTGACTGTCTTCAAGTCCTTTAAACACAAGGCATAAGCACACAGCTCTACTGATGCGAATTGCATCGGTTCAGAAGAGATTGATATTTCTGCCCCTGCACGTTACAGAAATAGTTTTTGATGAATAAATGTATAATAGGCATCAATTAATTTTAACAATAGACTACGTCTCAAATCCCTTGGAGTTTTAAAACAAGCTTTGTATATCTGCTACTACTCAAAAGCATTCCCTGCGGTTAATGATTTCTCATTTGTAAATTGTTAGGGTCATTTGTAATATAAAAGTGGCATATTTTTTAGCCTTTGACTTCTATAAAATGGCTGTGAGCTTGCCATATTAGCTATTGCAGCAAGAAGACGTGAGAATTCCCACAGTTCGTTATTTCCTGCTTATGTGAGAATCGAGAGTGTGTGTGTGCCTGTGTGTGTGTGCCTGTTTGTGGCACCATGTCTGATGTGTGTCAGTGTGCCTGTGTGCATTCTCAGAAACTTCTTTGATTAGACCCAGCGACTTTTGTATTTTTCGACAGCGATCCTGGTGCAAAACAACTGGTAAGATAAAAGGAGAGTTGCGCTATTAATTATTTATACAAGCAATTTAACTCCAAGTCAGAAGAATAACAGACCCACACGCGGCTTCAGTCGGCAAAGCCTTTCGCTCTCCGTCTCAGAATGTTTCCTTTATTTTCACTATCGCGCTTATTTCTATCTGGTCTGAAATAGGTCAGGGCTAAAAATAGGAATCCATCGTGATGTTCAAAGTTGCTGCCTGAAGAAAGTTTTTACGGCAAACTTTTTAGGGAATGTCAGCCTGAAGTCTTTTAGAGATCCCCCCCCCCCCTCCAAAAAAAAAAAAAAAACAGATCAACCTCCCGGAAGATGATACAAACCTCGCTTATCGAGGGTGTGACAGGCAGGTCATAGCAGCACTCTGAAGAAATGAGTTTGGTGTGGTTTTTTTTTGCTAACCCCAAACCAGAGAGTCCTCGGAAGCAGCTTCTCTCCGTTCAGTTTTCTCCCACCTCTCAATGGTCAGAGAAGGTCATACATTCCCAACTGCCACTCCGTGAGGTGGGCATCAATAGGAGAACGACGTCAGCCGGTGTACCAAAAAAATTTGACTCTTGGGTACTCGAGGCAAAACATTATGGTCCACTATCCCAAGGATCATCTCAGTCTCAGTGACTTGGGTCTCCATAAATACCTTGTGTTGATTTGGCCTGCAGCTGTGAGTCACAAAAACATTCACACAAACTAGAACAATGTCAGTACTAGACGCGTATATAATGACCAGACTAAGCAGAAGTGCAGAACCCAGAGGTTCCACCTTGACCTTTGGCATATTGATCTTAGGGAGGTGGATGAGGGACAAATGGGAGGAGGGGGTGCCGGCAAGGCTGGGGCCGTGTCACGGTCACACTGTATACCACATTATTTACATTCGAAAATATGCCCCAACCCCAGTTAAATTTTATAGGGAAATGCTGGTATAGCATCACTTTCTAAAATATCATCAAAATACCGTAAACCGCGGTATAATGTCTGGACGGTATGGCGATATTAACACTTAGATACCGTCCAAGCCCACATCGTGTCGCACATCGTGGGGGCTTGGTTGAAGTAATTTTGTCCCAGGCAGGCCAGTCAACATATGACTTTTTAGAAACAGACTCCTAGCTTCAAATTAAAGTAACGGGAGTAAAAAGTGTTCAAAAAGAAACACAGAAGCAGGTCTGTTTTGGTTGCGTCGGCGTCACATTTCGTGGAGGAATTTGGCGCCACGGATACGGAGGAAGACGGAGCAGCCCTGGAAACAACCAACGTTGATAGCACGGAGATGGCGCGGAGGCTTTGAGGAGCTAGAGAGGCGAGCGGTAACGTGGGCTTGTGGGGAGGGGGGCAGGCGCGCCCAAGAGCGGTAAGCGTGACGCGTCGGGGTGGGCGGCAGGGTGCTGCGGGGGGGATCCGAGGCGAATGATGCAAGTAGACCCGCCACGTTTGTATGGGTGGGTGCCCCCTGGAGACAGCCTGGGGGGACTGGCGCATGGGGCAGGACACGGGGAGCATGAGACTCTCCTGTAGGATCATGGGTAAAAGGCAGAATACGTACGGCTTCCAGATCAGGCCAAGCTTGCTTGTCCACAACATTTAGATCCTTTTGTTAGTTTATAACCAGGATAGTCTGTCGCGTTGCTGGCCCAGGACAGGCATGGCGCATGTTTGAGCCCCTTAGGCCCATATGGAGTCATTCCAATAGATCTTTACTGTTTTTTTTTTAAAGAAATACTGCACCTCCTGACAAATTTCAGACTGCCATGTTACAGAAGGAACAAAGATCCACTTGTGTTTTTTTTTTTTTTTTATTAACCGAACCAAGGCTGTTTTTTCGTACAACACTGACAGACCCCCTGACTGCTGCACCCTCCCATACCAAAATTATTACCTCCGGGCCTTCGTGCGGTTGTCGCCTGCATCTGACCTCGGCCGTACAGCAAAGGAACTTTGAGTAGCAGGATGACAACTCAGTTCAAATGCACACCTGCTGAGGCATTCTCGAAAAACACACCCACTCCTGCTGTCTCCTGCTTTGTGGGAGCTGTAATTACACCGGTGCAATTACGAAGTTTGCTTACAGCGAGACTTTTTTTTGGGAAAATTAAAAGTGACATGACGAAACCTGTAGGGGCTCAAATTACAATGTAATGACAGGAAAGGCAGCCCTTGGAAGCAAACTCAGACTAAATCCAAGAAAAAAATATTCCAAATATATTCAAAATATCCCAATTAAACCACAAATTTGTGAACTAAAAGCAATCGCTGTGTACTTAATAATTAAACTCAATCCCAAGCAGCATCACGGTGAAAAATACATATATATACATATGTGTGTGTGTGTGTGCATGGATTAGGTTTATATTACATTATGGGGACCAAATGTCCCCCACAGTGTAATAAAAACCTGTTATTTTGATGTTGTGGGGACCATTTTTCAGGTCCCCACAAAGATCTGTGAATGCAATTAAAAAAGTAAAAATGCCAAAAGTCTCATGTTTTGCTTGCGTACTTGGTTAGTGTTAGGGCTGGGTGGGGGTTAAGGTCATCACGTTGGGATTAGAGTTTTCCCCATAGAAATTAATGGAGAGTCCTCACAAAGATATAATTACAAACCTGTGTGTGTGTGTATATATATATTATAATGTCATTATGTACAAGTACTTGATATCTTACTAACTCGCTGCCATTTGAACTAAGGTAAGAAGGCAAGGCAGCGCATGAATATATTTATTTTACATAACCAAACAAACGCTAGTTTGTTGTATCTTAAGGCTGCAAAACACCACATTCTATGTAAATGATCTGAAGGATTTTTTTCCCACTTCTTTTTCTCCTTCATCTGGAAAATGTTACAGTGGCCTTGGGGACATTAGCTAGAATATAAATTAGCAGAATGTACTGCCTGATGTGAAATATGATTTTTGATATCAAACAGAAAAACTAAAGACACATGACAAACTAACTAAGGCCGAACGCACGATGCTTCACGGAGCCCCAGTGATTACTCTGCATTGGGTCAAATTATGCCAACTTGGGGCTTTTTATCAATGTAAATGCGAAGGTTTTTCTGTTCGCCGAACCGGACTGCAACGGGATGGGGCTGATCCGTTGTTCTGCAGATCCGGCTGCAATTAATAATGTTGTTATTCCTGTACAAGACATGGGACAGAATCGATATTCTTTGACAAAGGGATAGAACTTGCCTTGTGTACAGGATGACAGTAACCGGAGTCCCGCTGTTAATAGCTAAAACCACAGCGGAGAATAGGGTTTCGCTTCTACATCTGGAAAGCATTCAATCCGACACCGTCTGCAACATCTGATACAGAGCGTGCTGCTCTCCGTTCGGTAAGCCACGGGGCGGAGCACGATAAGGGCACTCCTGAATTAGATTTCATGCATCGACTTTCAAAATTATTGTCAGAGGCTGAAGCGGAAGGGCTTCAAAAGCGCCCCCCCCTACCCCCACCCCCACCCCCACAGCAGCACGCACTCGGACACCTCATTCAGCTTCAGTAGCAGCCAAGGGGTGAGGGTTGAGGGCACTTCATGGTGGAGAGAGTGGTAATGGAGGTGGAGGTGCAGTTTCGGGGGGGGGGTTCGGGGTGACAGTTAAAGTGCAAGTCACCATGCCTGGTGCGAGCGGCGATAATAAAGGATGCAGCTGAAGGGAGCTGAAAATACCAGGAGCATGAAAGTGGGAGCAGACGCGTTGTCTCCTGGGAAAGGACAGCAGGTAGACCTGCCTCTCCGCGGCTCTCCAGCAACCGCCGCTGTCTCAGTGCCGCGCACACAGTGCGCCGCCCTCAGCTGACAGGGCTCTGCCGCCGCTACGCCGCTTCCAACGCGCCGCCTCCGCGAAACAGCCAGCAAATCAGATATATACCCCCTTCTGCTTAAGAGATTTCCTTGTATCCTAATCGGGCTCCAGATGTATATCTAATCATCTGAATTTCAAAAGGGATGGATCGCAACGTGCCGCTAAATAAGCTTAATGGAAGTAAAATGAAAAGGGGCAACTTGCGCAGCCTGTCACATGAATGCATTATGCGTGACAGTGACAGCTAATTGCTCGACCAATCAGATAGCAGCTTCAATAAATACTCAAAAGTTTCAAATAGAAATTGCAGGAAATTCCAGGAGACAGGATTGCAGACAGCAGCTGGTTTGGGGAAATGGGGAAGATAGTACCTTCTGGAAAGCAAGTGTCTAATCTGTCTCACTTTACAGTCACTTGTTTGTTGGACCACAGTTCATATCATTTACACTAATTAGTTCCTCAGGTCCACTTAACGAGTAAAAATAGCTAATGGTTTGTCGAATGGGCAGATTTTCTCCATGCATCTGACGCTGCAGTTTGCCTTTGCACACTCTAACGTAAAAAAAAAAACGTCTTAAAAAAAACAGACTGAAGTATTTTTAAATTCTTAACCATGCATGCTAATCAGCTTCATTGCTAAGAGTGTGCAGTGTTAATATGTGGTAGAAGAAATTAGCGGTATTGACCGCCCCCGCTAATGTGTAGTAACGCCAGGGTGAACTTGCCAGCGCTTTGTTCCCGCAGATTGTTTGCCTTTTTTGGGGCGTGTCTTAAGTGAACCACGACAGCTCCCCCCAAACTGCATATTCATGTCAGCATGGGTCTCTGTGGCGGGATCCTTTAATTAAGACGGAAATGGGAACTTGCAGATTGAAGACCCCATCACCTCCCAGACAGCGTGACACAGAAGTGCTGTAGTCTCTTTCCTTCCCTGAAGTGTGGACAGACATACCCCGACAATCGCACGCTAGGGAGGATGTGTCTGGCTTTAGGCGTAATAGAAATAAAGATTTAATTGTACTCTTGGCCTGCGCCTAAAATTTTTTATTATGCATGACATAGACATATTGAAACAAAAACCCTATTGGATAAATGTATAAAACACATAACTGAAATGTTATACAGTATTTAAGCAAGATGCTATAATGTATTATGTCATCCATTGACCAGGTACGGAATCTAAACGACAAAGGTCACAGTAAATGATCACAAAACAAATAAAAGTAATCTTTAGACATAATGCTCCATCATAGACAGCTGAGGCACAGATGAAGCACATCACAAAACCTCAGATGTAGTCGACATGAGTCTTTTAAGAATAATGTGTAGTTTATTAATAATATCCAGTTTGTTTTAGTAAGCAAAAATATAGAAGCAAGACACAACCCGGTGATCTGAAAGTGAGGTTAATGATGTAAGAGTTAATTATTCTTTATAGACTTTAAAATGTCACTAGGAAACAACCAAGGCAGAAAACACCACGCTGTTTAACAAGGAACAAGCAACAAGTTGCCAATTTGTTTTAACTGGTCTGGTCGTAAACTGCATAAATGAAGAAATGCAACAGAACCATTCCAGCATAAGTACCCACTCAAGCTACTGAATATATCTTCAAATGAAATATTTGGGGAATTATACAGTCTGAGGACTCACATTCATATTTTAATCCTTGTTAGACTTTTCAATAACACATTGAATACGATAAAGTTGTCTAGTAGCAAATATATACAGATCTAATTTGCCATTATACTATTACATAGTGTAATATTACATAGTGTACATTTTGTAAACAATCCAGAAAGTTTGTTATTCATATAGTCTCTATTCTTGCTCTCAATATATATATATATGTATATATATATAAAAATTCTCAAAATAACTGCACACATCAATGCTATATTAAATGGTACGCCAATGGTATAACCTTAAGCTGAAAACTGGGGGGTTGAGGTCTCCATCCAGGGGGGGTCCAGGGGGTTGTATTGTCTGGGTTACGCGGGGCCCCCCCCCCCCCCCCCCCCCCCCCGGGGGGGGGACCAGAGTGGGTGGGTAAGAAAAAAAA
>JAODLD010000056.1:641264-657651 GCA_026781065.1 Mormyrops boulengeri | reverse complement strand
CCCCCCCCCCCGCCCCCCCCCTCCCCCCACCCCCGCGCGCCCGCCCCCCCCCCCCCGGGGGCGCCCCGGGGGTTGTAGTGTCGGGGTTACACCCCCCCCCCCCCCACCACACACACCACTGCTGTACATCATCTTTGTCAGAGGAAAGCAACAAATTGATATTGCTTTGACCGATTCACAGAAATCAGGACATGTTGACATAACTCATGAGTTTACAGTGCAGCATATATAAATTGCAAAGCGCTGAGTTGCACTTCGAAGCAGCGGCCGGCCTATCAGCTGTTCCTGCTTAATCACCCTATCAGACTTGGCGACACATAAATTGCCCGACGTCGGTGATAAAGTGTATCTGTGCGTTTCCTTCGGCACACAAGTCAGGTAGCCAGCATTCGCGTTAATCGAGTACCTTTAAGATCAAGCGGAAAAAGTGAACAAAAAAAAACGATAATTCTATGAAGCTTTCATGCCTTATGTGCTGCTGGTTCCCAAGCGTCCATCCTTTAGCGACGCTAATGCTTGCGTTTGACTAGTAGGATGCTAACGTGGGCCCCCTAAAATAGCATGACGCTCTCGCAAGGCAAGGACTAGGGAACAGCAGAGAGTAGCCACCTCCACAGCGGGCTGCCTCGGCTCATGCGCGCCATCGCTCCTTTTATATTACTTTCATTAAAACCAGCCAAAAATAAATGGTGTTAAAAATAATCCTGATGGCGTGATTACTGGAGACCCTGTCTTTGCATAACTTAAGGCTGGCACTAAACGAGCATAGCCTTGACCTTAAAGTATATTAAGAGGTATCACCTTGAACAATGCTATCACAAAATACAACGTGACCCTGACTCATGCCTCAGAACCCAAAAAGACAGGAAATAATCCTGGTAAAAACCAAAAACACAGATTTGGTGCCATATATAGTACATACACAACATAATACAGCAAGGGGAATTAAAATATTAAACTGAGCTATTTTTAAAAAATCCTATGTTTGTTTTTCCCCGGTTGTGTATGTGTATTTGTTGTATAATAAGAATGTCTTTCCCTTTAGGATGAAGCTCCGAGACAACAAGAAGCATTAACATTTCCTTTGAAAGAAATGTTTTTTCTTGTATTGGTAAAAATAACATATTAAAAACAGAGGTTAGATGGATGATCAGGCATATTTTTACTTTTAATTCTAAACAATAACTCAAGCGTTGTGAAAGCAAACATACAACAGTATGCTCATTTTATCTGTGACCTAATTATCTTAATAGCACCTATAACAAAAGAGAACGACGGCAATAGTATTTGATGTCCAATCAAAATCATTTTCAGATCTGAACACTCCACACAGTACCGCGTGCGGAAACTCGACACAGCATTCAGCTAAGAGTGGCGACTTCAGCCTCCTCACGCCGCTGTCTTCCGATGGACACCCGCAGATTTTCACATCCATTTGAACAGAACAGATGGCAGCTTATGCAGAAAAGTAATGCATCTAAATAATATAAAATGTGTTTTAACATAGCCTCTAACGCAAAACATGTTCCTCTACTGCCGTGCGAGAACCTACTTCACAAGCACTTTGATTGCATTTTTGTCCGTTTTAAAACTGAAAACAGACTATTGTTTCGTTTCGAAGTGTGAAAATGAGGTATTTGTAAAACATTCAAAACAGATACATGGCGGAATGCTGCGCCAGGTTTGGTTTCCAATTCAAAATGTGCATCCTGAATTCATGCCAAACAATATGTTGTTTGGTTGCCTTAGCTAATGACAAGTAGGGCCACTTTAAAACATTCAGAGGTGAACAGGCAGCACAGAGATTAACGGCGTTGATCCCATGAGAGGATCTAAGTGCAGTAGTGCTAGGTTTTATTTGTAGGATAATGATTCAAGAACAATCAGCAGTGGGTCATTGGGCAGGATCCTGGCAGATGAAGAGAGCTAAATCCAAATTTTGATTCAAATCCACAGTCCAAACACAGACAAAATGTCACAAAATCGAGAGAGCAGCGTTGGAAAGTTACCAAATCACAAAATAAAGAGCCAGAAATCCCAAAGACCAAACACAAGTCACACAAAGCACCAGCACAGCCCCAACAACCACTCAATATCGTGGAAAACTCAATACTTTGCAAACGGTTAACTGAAAAGCAGGTTGCTTTTAATCTCTGCCAATTAACCAGGTCTGTGCTTTGTAATTAGGGGAGGCCTAGCAGGAATCGACAGGGCGCGGCTCAATGGGTGACATGTTTGATGAGGGTGTGGCAGTCCTTCAGTTGGATAGTCAGGTTTAAATCTTTTGAAGGTGGCTAGTTGGGACGTTCTGGCTAACACTTAACCTAAACATTTTATGAAAAACGTCACTTTTGGGAAAAAAGTCTCAGCGAAGAAATGAAGTGAAAATTAATGTGCAAAACAACATTGCAAGATATCTATATGGGTTAGCAGGAGAGATAGAAAACCTTGCAGTCAGAATCGTTCAGTCCCTAAAAATGCAAAAATGAAAACAACACACTCTCAGCGTGTTTAACGCTCACCCCTGCTCACTGGGCTTCGGGGACCAGATCTAATTATGCACTCGCCGTTTCCGGGACCTGTCACTCTTTCTAATTTGCACTTCATTATCTTAGGAGCACGTGGAGCATCTGTAAACCATAGGGCCTATGAGCTTAAGGTAAAAGCCTAAAGCTCTACTTTGAAGCAAAATGTATTGATCTTGGTGTCAGCCGATGCACAACAGAATACAGAGTGCAATCCATTAACAGAGAGAGCTGCGCCATTACACTCCTCCGGCGTTCAATTAAAGTAAAACATTATCCTCCTTAATTGATGCAGCTAATCGTTTCTTGACTAATGGTTCGGAATACTGAGGAAATCTGATTGTTTAATGAGAGACTGTTAATTTAGGGTTGGAGGTTGATATCGACACAAAGACAATCAGCAAGAGCCTTGATCTATACTTAATGCTCCGACATTATTTCCGCGCAAATGTCACCCAGTTAGCTCACGCCGCCTTGCCGTTAGCGTATGGCTAAAAACGCTAGCTACCGCAGAGTGTGGCAGCATGCGCGGGCCTGTGTATCGCTGCCCCCGTCGTGACCTGGCCTTCCCCCAATCCTCTGCCACTTCAAGTCCTACATCGGCGGGCCCTTTCTGCAAGCCTTTGATGTCCCACCAAAGCATCCGAGGCCCTGTGATTATGAAGGTAGAGCTGATTATTTAGTTGTTTTTTTCTTTTCTTGTTGAGCTTGCTGTTTGGCTTCACTCAGTTAAAACCGTCTTTGTTCTCACAGAACAAAAAGACTTGTATCTGAGATTGAGGGAGAAAAAAACATCAACCAATAAAATAAAGTGCAGGAATGGGGTGAGTCCTAAACCGCGGGAGAAGTAGTCTCACGCGTTGTCAGGTCTTGGGAGCTTGTGGGAGTTTTACTGACATATAAATGTAAAGAAAAATGATTGGTTCAGAGAGATAACCAATCAGATCGTAGAGAAGGTGGGTCATATGTCAATCCTATGTCTTGGTCTTGCCTCCTCTAATCGCTTGGATACACCTCCTCTACAATCTGATTGGTTATCTCTCAGAACCAATCATTTTTCTTTCTGCTCTCAGAACATTTGTGTGCAAGTAAAACTCCCATGAGCGTATTCAGAAGGCAGGCAAAATATAAGATGATTCAATAATGGAACAAGTAGGTTTTCTGTTTGCGATATCTATGACATTTTATGCAGACAGCACTAGCTGAAGATTAAGCCAAGTCTAATGTAATTTTTTTAAAAACTAAATGTGCTACATATGTTTGGACTATTTCCATAGATACTATGTTTTTTTTGAGAATCAGCTGAAAACAGAACAAATTAAATGTATGCCTTGTAACTGCTGGACATAAAAATGCAGTTCAAATGCATTTGCTTAGACAATCTGTGATTTTTTTTTGTTTTATTTGAATTTAAGCTCTCCCGTCTTCAGAAGCCTATGTTTATTAAAGACAAACATGCCACATCCTCTTGGTTTATTGAGATCTACGTTGTTTCAAACTGAAATGTGCACCGCTGCCTCCGGTGGCCACATGGGAACAAGGCGGAGCCAGTCAGTGGTAAACGAACATCCGGCTGCACTTTAGACCCCCAGAGTGACAAGAGTGAGAGGCGAGTAAACGAGGGCTTGAATGTAATCTGCCTAGATGATGCCGTTTCCACATGATGCCGGTGTTCAGGGCTGTGTGCCCTTGTCCCCTGGCACCTAGATAAAAACCTGACAGGACAATTGATTGCCAGGCAGGCCCCCCCCCCCCAATTTCCTTGACGTTGTTCTGCAGGCCTGTTTATCTTGGGACGTGTCCTCACTGCAGCATTTTTCCCATTAACTCACACAGCGACACAAGTTATGCAGTGCAGAGAGCCAGCATGAACAGCCAGTGTGCATGCAGTCAATGGTACAGAAATTCAAATAGAAAATCAAATTCAAATTCAAATTTTATTTGTCACATGCATGCTAACATGCTAACAACAGAAACATTATGTGCTAATGCTAACAGATGAAATATTTCTTGCTTATGCTAATGAGAGAAGCATTACATGCTGACGCTAACAGCTGCAACATTTAATGCTAATGCTAACGACCAGAATATTTTTCACTTATGATAGAAATACAGCCATCGAATTTTCATATCTGTTTATCCAATGCAGGGCCTGGATGAGCCTTGAGCCCGGTGATGAAGATTCTTATTTAAATAAGTACACCAAAGCGATTTGTTAATTTATATTAAAAAAATATTCTGCATTGTTTATAAGACTTTGCATTTTATTTTATTGCACATTGGTATTTTATGTCTAACTTCAGTTCTAAAAAGTCAAATAACTATAGATATATTATAGATGGTTTTGGTAAAGATGCTGTAATAGGGTGATTGCTGCAGGCATCTGGCCAAGTTCAGACGAGAATTGTCATGTCGTGCCAAAGTTACTTAGGTAATTATAAATCGCAGCTTCCAATGACTCAGAGCTTATTGCCACGCCACCAATTTGATGCTTCAGTCTATCTGTTTGGCGCTATGTGGAAAAGAAGCTGCTGTGGTTGACCACTTGCTGCGATATCACCCACCCCCCAACATGTATATCACTGGCTCACATGCAGAGAGGCACCCAAAGGGCAATCTAAGCCCAAATTTCATGGAATGTGTTACATTATTCACAAGGACAGATCTTCTGGACGAGTAAGACATGTAATTTCCTGTAGGAGTAAAGTCACATGGTTAAGCTGCATGGTGGTAAAAGGAAACCCTACTGACTGATAGTGTTTCGAGGATGTCTCCCTACCATTCTGTACGGTAAGAAATCATATGTTATGGTAATGGCCTTATGACATATTAATAACATAATTATGGCAAATAAATGCAGAGAATGTGGCATTTTTACAGTCCGCTTTATCAGAAATATTTATTTCTAAAGCTTTGCCCACATCCCCAATATGAGCATTGTGAGTTGCATTGGAATGAATGTGTTTTGTGAGCTGAATTATCAATAAAGACAAATGACTGAACTGACCCCAGAACAGTAAATGCGGTTAAGGGGAGTTCCCAGGGAATAGGTGAAATTTTGCCCGCACCATCTATCATAGGCAGCGGCTATGTCGCTTGGGCTATATTGGATCTCGCCCTGAGATTTTGTTGAAACCCAAGTGAAGACGGCACACTATGGGTACAACCTTGAAACAAATCTTTTCATCAAAAGACATGGCTCTATTCCCGGTGACGTATTTCGGATGCTAAATTGAAACATTTATGCCCCTATTATATTGCTTTCACAGATAAAACAAAGTAATAAGTAACCAAAGCTATAAATACTGCTTGTTTACCTGAGACCATACAGAGCGATACTCCAGCAATATGCTAGGTAATGAAAGAACGTAACGTTCAGATGTATAGACCGGTGAGTTGGCTAAATGGATGTGTACAGTCTAGATGTGAAATAAAGTGACACTAAATTGAAAGCGGTGCACGGTGGAGCCGCAGAGGTTCTGTAAGTGGTCCTTATTTTAGAAAAGCCAAACTCTCAGGGGACCTCACGTCATGTTATCTGACACCATGCTAATGGCTAAAAGTCTTGTGCTCCAACTCCCCCGGCAGAAGTACTTTGGGGGGGACCATACCATCATGCGGGGGCAGGGGCGGGGACACACACAGTGCTCTGTGAAGGCAAACGGTGCAGTGGGAAGAACCGGAAAGGACCCACCCTGGCCCTGAAGATATGCAGCGCAGGTCAAAGGGGCTGAACCGCCCAGCCCGGACGCCAAAATGTCAGTCTGTACAAAGTGGTGGACAGCCGGACAAGTAGTGGGAACAATACATGGGTCAAAATAGGTGGGGTGGTTTTAACATTAAAAAGTTTTTTAAAAAAAAACACTTTAAATTCTAATTATATATATATGTAAAGGCTACAATGAAAGTTTCACTGATATCCCGTTGACAGCCCATTGATACCTACTGAAGACCAATACCTTAATACAAACTAAAAGCCTTCCATCCCGGCCACAGCATTTCATTGAAAAAATCCATTTCCATTAAAGAGGATAAACATGTATTGCAGATATTGTCGTATTTGATGCTTATCTAGAGCACAGTATTTGGTTTTGAGAAATGAAGAGAAAGTAAGGGACTGCCGATCTGTTCAAAATAATGAAGAAGTGTAAGTCAGATGCATGCGGTTTAGTGGTGTATCATGGCGGTAAGTGTCTGCTTAAGGCAGCTAATTAGCAAATGATTGCGTGCAGCAATAAAATTAGTGACACTTAAACATGCCCGTGTTTTGTAAACATCCATAAATATGTATAATGGCCAAAAAGCATTGAGAGAGGGGAGACCATCCGCCTGTGTTTTACTCTCGTTTGTGAAGCTGGTTTGTTTAATGGAGCCTTTTGCAGTTAATTAATATAGCGGTTAAGGATGAACAGTGTCTCTTGGCAGTGACCTCATCCCTTTGGGGGTCCTCACATACAGCTCCATGGCAAACCACGTATCTTTTTCGGGGAATTTATGAGGCGGTGGGGTAGAGGGGACCGGTGTGCACCGACGTGTTGCAGAGCTATCCAATTAACGTCTAACTTCACGTTGCGCGATAACGAAGGACGCTTTAAGGCTTTTGAGATTTTAATCTCCAAAGTATTGTTCCAGTGCAAGAAAACCCAAAGCAGTAAAGCGAAACTGAACGACCTGATGAATAAATTCAACAATAAATAAACAAACAAACATAAATACAGCTACTTCACACTCAACTGCAGATATTGTCTGATGGAAGTGAGAAGCGTGCTTGTTATAATTATGAATAAATAATTATTTTAGAATGAAAACAATCCAGTGTGTTCATGCCTGGCATTTTCACAGCTTAGCAGCTAAAATGAACTGACTTGTCTCGCTCAACTTTTTTTCTTTCAGTTTGGGAGTTCTGTTGTGATCAAGAAAAGGCGACAAGCGATTGCTTCAGAGGAATCCAGTAACCGATTACTGGGTTCTGTGCAGGGCAGGATTAATCCAGTGAGCTGTGGCTGCTGTGAGGCAAAAGTAAAACTAGATTTCTGTTTTGTTCAATGTTATCTTGCAAACTGACTGTTGGCCCTTGTTACCCACTTGATATTTTTCCCCTTTCATCATGCTATAGCTGGATAAACTGCGTCTTATCTGTGGAGAGATTGGGGTGGGGAGTTGAGCCACCTTTTGTATGCGAGTCGAGTGGAAAATACTACACAGGTGCTAAAAACTGAAAGTTACACCCGCAGAAGCAAATTAGATTGAGATAAAGGTACCGTGTTTTGTTTTGTTTCTCCCCATAAAGGCTTTTTACAATTCAGCTGAAATGCTGGTGAGATGTTTTGTACATCAGCATTACCATACCATTAAAAACAAGAAATCCATAATTCAGAGCAAGTACAATTACAGCTTCATCTTCATGTCCGTGTGCTGTTTATAGTTACACTTACTGTCCAAATGCCATCCATCCATTTTACATAAATGCTTGACCAGCACACTATCGAATCCTGGAGCCTATCCCAGGAAACACTGGGAACACCATGTACAGGATACCAGTCCATTACAGGGAACAACAAGGCATCAGCAATTTAAAGATGTCAGGTCACGTGACCTGATTACAAAGTCACCATTTTGAATCCAAGGCATTAATTACAATTTAAAAACAAGCTCATGGAAATTTTACTCACACAAAATGTTCTGAGGGCCGAAGGAAAAATGATTGGTTATCTCTCTGAACCAATCATTTTTGTTTCTGCCCTCAGAACATTTTTGTGCAAGTAAAACTCCCACAAGCTAAAATCAAATCTTGTCATCTTTATTCAATGAAGTCAATGTTAAATGAATGGTATAACCCATGCAAAGCAGAAGTTAGATTTCTTTTTTTGCTGAAAGTTTGCTTATTTATTAAAGATCTACTTAAAGTTCTTGCAGGAGAAATGGAATAGCGGAATGCTCATGAAAAGGTGAATTATACGCGTACGCGAGCAAGCGAGCAAGGCTCATTTGTCCTTGGTCGGGTAAATGAATAACCTGCTGTGGACCGCAGGTAACAACGATTCTGAAATGAGGCAACGTAACAAATAGAAGAAGGTTCTGCCCGCGAGGCGGGTATAAACCTAAGGTCCTGGAAAACAACGGGGTGGAGGTCTTCATCAAAGAGGGGAGAGGTGGTGGAAAAAAAAAATCAGGAAAGAGTCAGCCGTCTGGTTTGCGTGTGCTGGGTGTGTCTTCAGTATTGTGATGGATGCGATATGTTTGGTGAGTGCAAAAACTTTACCGAATGGTAAAGAAAATCTATTCTATTTCCATCAATACCACTTAGAAGTCTCATCTGAAATGCTACCCAAAATAAGACACTTAATTATTTCTACACCTTGAAGGGAGAAAATAGAAGAAAAAAAAAACTGTCGACAAAAAGGTGTTTGCTTAAGACTTAATTATGTTCAGGTAGTGCCTAGCAGCGTCGAGCTGGGAAGCAGCAAGGCGGTTTCACCCGGTTTAAGAACTCGCCTGCCATAGTTGGTCGGCTTCTCTCTGACCTCATTAGCCACACTTCTTAATTGTGTATAATAAAAAGTATTTCTGATTTGTATCAGTGACCATAATAACTACAGTAAAACACATGTATTTATAAAAAAAAATGAACGATTCAAAGACCATGTTTTGGTCTGGCTAAGAAAATGTAATGTAATCTAATATATGAACCATATTAAAAAAAACTTGATAACAACAACAACCTAATAATCCATCTTCCAACTGTTTGGCCTGTTCGGGGTCATGAAGTGTTTTTCCACAAAGCAAGATTTCCCAGTTAGCTGAATAACTTATGTGAAAGCTGTCCAATGGGAGGAGAAGTATGTAACAATTCTACTGGACAATCCTTACCAATCCTTATCTGGCTAATGAAGAAATCCTTCTTTGTGGAATACCCCCATGGTGGTAATATTATTATTATTATTATTATTATTAATAATAATAATAATAATAATAATAATAATAAGAGGCAGCACGGTGGTGCAGTGGTTCGCACTGCTGCCTGTGTTCTGTCCAGCCCGTCATGTCTGCCTGACCCTCCTGTCTCCTCCCTGCCACAGCCCAGATGAGCCATGCATGTTGCCCCTCATTAGTCTTTGTATATAAGGCCCTGTTTGTCTCGTCATCCCCAGTCCAATCATTAACGTCAGCCCTCCTGCCGTCCGTGCCCATCCCCGAGTCAGTCTTCCCGTTTTGATCCCTCGTGGTCCTGTTTATTTCCCTGCTCCCGTTCTGACAATAAAGCCTCTTTTGTTCTCCTGACGCCTGCCCCAGAGTCGTTTGTCCCCCGTGTCATGAAACCTGGCTCCACGTGCGTAGATCTTGCTTGTTCTTCCCACGAGAATCCCTCCAGTACCACCCCCACAACCCCGAGTCCGAAAACACGCTAAGGTGGATTTGCCAGATTGTGCGTAGGTGTGCATGGTGTGCATGTCCTGCAAAGGGTTGGCGCCCCATCCTGGGTTGTTCCCTGCTTTGCATGCATAGCTTCCGGGATAGGGTCCGGACCCCCACAACCGTGCATAGGACAAGCAGGCATGGAAAATGGGTGGATCATAATAATGATGAAAACACAAATAAACATAGCCTTAAACTGCATCTTTCAGTCTGGCAAACACCCCGGTGTATCACAGCTTCTCAGAAGTGTGCAGCTAAGGGTTATGTCACACATGCTCTCTCCCCTGTGTCCGCCTCCATTATGGATGAAAGTATCTACTGTTATTATAGATGCCATGGGGCAGTGTGACATAAGGAATACAAATTAACCTGGGGCTACATTTTGAGTAGAATCTAAAATGTAAGCTAATCATGCATTAGTAATGCAAGACTGCTAATTTTCCACCAACAATCCAAAATAATAAGAAAAAACATTTTGTTCAGGAAAAAAAAAAAAAAAAACCATGCATTCAGTGAAAAAAAAAAGAACAGAATAATGAAATAAGTGACAAACCAAATGGTAAAGATGCTCAACAGTGATAAATATGCATGAACGGGATTGTTGTCAAAATGACAGCAGAAGTGACAAGCCTTGGGTTAAGGTGAACGATATAAAACGACGGTTATATCTCCAGAAATCTTGAAAACTTTGGCATCATTTCCCCCAACTTTCTACAGTTTATCTACTCTTCAAAGTAGCAGTGCTGTAAGTGCAATTTACCATATGGCTGTGCTTTTTTCAGAACATGCGTGAGTCACACAAAACAGCTGTTTTCTGATACCCTTTAACATATGGCGTGAGTGATAACATTTACTTGGCCATTCCACATTTAGATGGCTACTTTTAAACCTGTCCACTTTTCCCTCCATTATGCAAAGTTACACATTCTTTGAGGGCTTGGCAGCCTTCACTGGTAAAGAGGAGACAAAACAGCTAACAACTCCACTATACTCAGCTCCACAGTCTACAGTAGGTACTTCAACTGGACCTAAACAGATTTTGACAAGGAGGATATATTTTCATGCCTGATTCTAGGTCATTTACTGATGGTACGTAAATGATCACAGAAAATCTGTTTCCTAGTCATTAGCTAACTCATGGTTTATTTTGATGTCATTGTTTACAGGAGGTACTGGAACTCAAGTGCTACAGATGACTTCCAGGTTCTAGTGTTTCCTGTCTAGTGATACGGTGCTTAGTTAAATTTACATGTTCTGTACCATACAAACAAATACTCATGAAATGACAACTTATAGTTTGTCTGAAGACAACACAGCAGCGACCACTTTCATGTCACGTACATGAGTCTGGTGTTTCTTTTAATTCTCTTACCAGAAATATTATTTTTTGTGCTTTTCTAATAAAATATCCAGGGATGTGTTAGATTCTATAACCATACATATCTATACTATAAATGTCAAACCACATGCATGTGGGAAATTGATATTCTGTCATTAACACATATATTGCAAAAGTCACACGTTTCCTTACTACTGCTGAAAAACTTTGAAAGCCTGAATAGTTTTTTTGTTCTTTACATCTACCTCAAGGGAGAAATAACTAAATGAAGTTATACACCGAGAAAATCGTAATAAAACGTGAGAAACGTAATTGTGTGCCAAAAGATTTCAATGAAATGACAGTTCAAAATCTCCGATGCATGTTTGCTGCAAGGCAAATAAAATGAAGATTTTAATTACGCAATTAAAATGTTCTTTTGGATCATTAGGTACACACTATGATACAAAAATCTATATATACATAAATTTTGCCTTATAAAATACGTATGTCATCTGTCGGTCCATCCATCCATCCATCCAGGTCAGGGTTACAGGGAGATCCGGGGCCTAACCCTGACACAAGGCTGGGGTACACCCTGAATAGGATGCCAGCCTTTCACAGATGTACATCAAATATTAAATGCGAAAAAAAAACAAATAACATTTAACGATTTTAATTTAATGAAATTGGCACGCTTAAATAGCTTCACTTAGCTATTGCAAAAAAGGTCTATAAGATCTATTATAGGGCATGATTAATATGCTTAACTCTTCTACAGAAAGTGGGTGACACAAAAACTCAATGATAATGAACATACAGACAAGCTAGTTATTAACGAATCACTAGCGCATCGTACGTAACGTGCACAGCGCGTGTGGATAACTGCTGATCAAAACGGATCTGGAGATCTGCTCCTATTAAAAGAGAGACCCTAGGTGTAGCAGGACATCAGAAGGTCTGCTAGGCTCAAGATGGATCAGTTGTGTCAAATGTGCTTGCGCATCTTTGCAAATGATCACACATGTATCACTCGGCATTTAAGAAATATCGCTTGCAGGCTGGCAGACATAAGAAATAACCTCTGTCAAAATTGATCCGTGCTTAATTATTTCCTTTGGCGCGTCAACATTTTACCTACCACTTATATAAAAAAAACAGTCCTAAATCCCAGCTCTGACTGGTAATATTGACAGGTAGTGGCCTGAGATCTCCCAAAGGTTTCCTGACATTTTAATCTTTATATTTTCTAATCTGAATTTTCCAGTCCCCCCCCCCTCACCAGGGTAAGATGGATTACCTAACAGGATCCAGACCTGTCTGACTTTGACAAACTGACATCCCCACATATCTCCTGACACGCCTCTCGCTACCAGCAGAAGTCGAGGCGATAAAGACGTATTGGCCACTCAGTCCGAGCAGGACGGGACCCCTTCTGTTATACGGTCATTCTCAGCCATTTTCCTCAAAAAATGGCCGCTGATGTCAGATATGAGACTGCACACTTAGAAAAGAATGCACTTCCTCTTGCTGACCATTTCTTCCCCCAACACAGCCTCACCTACTCTGGCATCCTGGACAGTATATCTTTCAGAATGAGAGCTTTTCTCCCATGATTCATGGGGGGGGCTGTTGTTTTTGAGCAGAACTTCACCTTGTTACGGATCTCATTGAATCACACTCTCCATAAATTCAATCAAATACAATTAGTCACCATTCCTGCTAGTGTCACAGCGTTTCAGAAACAAAGCAAAAAAAAACTGCCTTATTGTGATAATTTCCCGAGTAAAACTGTACCTGACAGATTGTTTCATCGTTATATTTACCCCTTCAACGAGCAGACAATATGCTCTTTTCCCTCCAAACCCAAAATAGCACTTTTGCATCAGTTTCCGTTTCCTATCCAATATCCCATCTACTGCCTCGATCACATATGATTTGGGGATAGTCATAAAAATGATAAAATCAGATGACATTTGTATGTGTTCCCTCACAGTTAAAGACTAATTCCATTAGCTAATAAAAAACATTATTTTTTCATGAATTATCCACAACATTCAAGTGATCTGTATTTGTTATAATGTATTGTTATGATGGAATTTTACAACATTTAATGCTGGTACAAGTCAAAGCCTAATTTATTAATATAAATAATAAACCTACTTCCTTCACGAAACCAAGATTGTGTTTATCTGATAATTACTATGTGATCTATGCAACACACACACACACACACACACACACACACACACACACACACACACACACATACCAGAACTCCTCAATGCAATCATACCACAATTCTTGCATCTCATAATTTATCAACTTCACAGAAAATCCCTAACTATCTCTGTAAGTGTAGTGCTCTGCTTCTTCTTGCCGTTTTGTCCGTCTGCGTCAACTGACACGGTCTTACAGTGTCGTGTCTTGTCTGTCCTACCCGCCACGTCTTATTTGTCTATTTGTGTACCGCTAGGTCATAGTGGGTGGTGGGCAAAGGTGAGTGGGGGAGGGCTGGACTGGAGTGGCTTCATTTAATGCGTTGATTTGTTCTTCAGTAAAATAAAAATAAAGTTGTCAGATGGGTAATCTGATAATTACAATGGTTATTCTACTGTATTTGTTAAATTATAACAACACAGCAAATTTCATAGAACCGACCCACTGGGATGATTATTGTTTTTGAAATGGTCCTCACCCAAAGGCTTCTAAGCATTCTCCAAATTCCGTCGTTCTCCTTCAACCAGGTCCATCAAACACTCTTAACTCAAGTGCACCTTCGGGTGTTGAAGCTCTGCAAAAAAATACCTCTCATCCTGTTTCAACAGCATCCTCTGCGGAGATCCTGGTTCTTAAAGATGTTCAGAGAGAATCGGAACTAGCCAGCTACTGCAGGAGGCGCTCTAATTCATCATCGCAACCAATGAAACACAAGCTTGCTATCAGCTATCGGCTCTGTCAATTAGTTTGTTCAGACAAAGTGCGGGCACACCGTGTGCGGCGGCACTGGCAGGCTGTTATGTGATTGTTCGCTCATGGGTAACAGAGGGTGCAGAATTCGATGAAACATCCCCACAAACCTAAGCTCGGGTCCTTTCATTTTGTCTTTCCCTGGGGTGCGACGGCCAAATGAGACACGACTTAAGATGTCAATATCATGGCAGGGAGCATCAGTACGTTTTAAGGTGAACCACAAGTGCGCAGACACCGGCTCCGGGTTTCACGAGCTTATGAGTATAGCTATCAGTCACAACAAGGATCCTTCAAAAGTGCCGGTCTGCATGAATGGTAATATCTCCCAGGGGCACCAGCGGTTCTAAGCATAAAGCATTGAGGCACTTCTGCTGTAAGAAGGCCATTGTTGTGAAGACTACATTAGCTTGATGACGTCAGATTCCCCACCTGGAACAGTGGAATGCATTGTGAATTCATGAATTATGCAGCTAACATAACATTGTTATGATATATAAACTAACTACAATAAAAACAAAAAACCATTTATTGTTATAATAACAAATATGACGTATTAATCAGATTTGGAAATTAATTTAAAAAATGCGGAGTAAGCAAATTCATTCTTCTTTAGTAAAATGTTACCTTTAATTTATTAGGGGACATTGTTTTTTTTTGTTCTTCATACGCTGTGAATTTTAATTTGTAAAAGATACACATCGAGCATCTTAATGCTTTCATAGTAGATTACTGCCGTACGATTCCTTTCAAATGATATATTGTGAATTCATTCGCATTTGACGTTTACAGCTCCATTTAGAGATCGCTTTACTTATTTAAGTTTGTGCCACCCTTTTTTTTTTTTTTTTACCGTGTTGTAAAGACAATCAACAAGTCCTTAAAAACTTAATCGACAAGTGTGTAAAACACTGCGACTCGGCAAACCACTGATTAGCTGAAAATGTGACTTATACAATTATATGATGTGCACAAATGTGTTTTTGAATTTCAGTGCGAGATTGACAGTGTGCAACAACATAAATATGAACTTTAAAATTTTTAAATAATAGCTAATATTTGAGCCTTGAGAATTAACCAGCCTTACTGTATGTATGCATTATATCAAGATCACATTAGAATTCTTACGACATGAGGATACTTTCTTTCAGAAAATGACAGAACAGCAGTTCGCTCCATTACACAATTTCACAGTTCAGTCTGGCAGAGTATATTCGTAACACTATAAACACAGCAGGAGATATTAAATACAAAAATGTTAATATATATAACCTCGCAGTCTGGAATCCAGGAAGTACCTACAGTGAACTGCGAAGTTAGATTTAGGCCTTTCAATGGCAGAAAACATCTTTCGGAGCGACAGTAGTGCGTTTGTCTTGTACGTGTTTGACAAAGATTATCGTTCAAAAATCAGCTTTGTGTCCAGAGTTTGCGCGACCAACATTTTTATAATTTATGCCGTCCGCCCCTGCAATTACAGCAAAATCTGGAGGATAATCTGCCCCCTGGGCTGGTTCAGGGACATACAAATACCGAGAAAATCACATTTTTCCTTAGGATTTAGCAGAGCATTGAACAAAGAATGTTTACCGCGTGTTTGTCAATGTATAAAGATGAAATCAGAAATGATTACCATTTTAGGTACCACTGTAGAATAAGACAACCATTACTACCGTTTATAAGTAGCAAAACAAAGCCTTATTGTAGTGTTATTTGTTTGTAGAATAAGGCTGCTGGGGATCTACACTTTTAGGTTATTTAATAGTGGTGAGATTTAACAGCAATATGGTTTAAATGAGCCACAGGAAGTTTCATAAACCACAAACGAATCAGCAAATTCATAAGATTCTTAAAACAATCAGGTATTTTGAAAATTCCTTCAACTGTTGGGAAAATGGCCTTATATTTAACCGTATCACATTTGCTAAAAAGATTGTTTGGTGTGACATTTTGCCTTGCTGGAAACACCTCCACAGGAGAAAATACAGAAATAATAGCAGTGATATAGACTGTGTGCTTCTGCCAGACTGGAATATCAGTGTATACAATATTCAGTGTTGGGCAAGCTACTTGTAAAGTGCAGTGAGCTAAGCTATCAGTTACTCAACAATAAATTAAGCTTCACTACACAAAAGCTACCACCCATAGAAATATAGCA
>JAODLD010000056.1:611598-633372 GCA_026781065.1 Mormyrops boulengeri | reverse complement strand
ACGCACACAGAAGGGATGGGATTGAAATTCCTGACCCTGGAAATCTGAGGTGACATTGCTATCCAATAAGCCACTATAAAGCCTCTATTATCATCATTATTATAACCTTTATTGTACCAGAGAGGAAACACCTTTTTAATTAAAGCCAATAATAATCTATATCAGGATGAGGGAGATCCTGCTAGGGACCAGGATACGCCGCCGATCCGAAACGCTGTTTCTCCCGCATGAATATGACGAGAGGGAGGGAGGGAGGGAGGGAGGACGTCACAGGCCATCAGGGCCGTGGATCCTCGGGGTCCCAGCGGAGCACTTCCTGAAGGAGAAGAGAGGTCGTGGGGGGAGACCCCGTGCCGCTGCGTGCTGGAGACGAGCGGGCGAGCAGCTCCAGAGCCGCCCGCGTTGGCCGCAAGCACCTTGTTATGGCACGTGTAAGTCAAGAGACGTAAATATTTTATCACATGGCCAAGTCGAAGCTCTCACAGCTCCGCCGGGCAAGGTCATATATTGGGGGGGTGTGGAGCGGCAGTGGGGGCCGTTTCCATTAATCTTCCCTGAGAGCACTAAGGAACGGCTCTGGTCAGGAGGCATAATTCATTAGTGCCCACCTTTCCATCCATCAGTATATTTTAGTGCTTTCATAACCGAAGAGCATCACAACAAATCCATGCCGTCCCGAGGGAGGGGGCGAGGTGCTGGACGGGGGGGCTGTTTAGGGGCAGCGACATGGGGCAGCCACCGCAGCAGAGTCTCCGGGTCCAATTTAGCGAAAGCAGATGATGACCGACGATATTCCTGCCGATTCTCCGATTCTCCAAACAATGGGAAATAAATTACAGCCCCAATGGAGTCACCGAGGCACATTAACGCGAGACAGGTTAATCCAAGTGCATCATGGGAAAAAAACTCAATACCACCACTTGTTTAAGGCCTGAATTGATACCCGCCGACCGTTTTACCCTTAAATTTTTTATCGATGGAACATGGATAAACAAAAAGACACACGCCAAGGAACGTGTGCTTATTATTTATACTAAGCCGCTTTCGGATTCAAACGACCTCAGCTTTTATAGGTTTTATTGCTCTCGGATATCACTGCTACACAAACCGCAATGTGGACGAAAAACAGGAGACGGGCTAAACCATGAAGCTAGCAGTGGCCACCAAATATATATCTGCTGGCTGCTGCAAAGGAAAACCCGTCCTTTGATTACTGCTGATGCAGCAGCATTCTAGCTTATTCAGGGTATTATATTTTTTAAAAATGACTCAAATTCCTCATTTCATTTGGCGGTTCTTGCAGAAGCTGCTCTAACCTGCTGCATGCCGTACAGGGTTCTGCTGTTGGTCGGTGTGACTGATGGCTGTAGGTCAGACACGAGCACTTGGCCATACCGTCTCCATGAGTGACTGCACCTGCTCTGTACTGTACTGTCAGCTGGAACGCCGCGCGCGGAGATCTCAATTCCCCGGCTCCTTTAATTCATCGCACTATAAGCGGCCAGACCTGTCCCGGGTCATCCATTTCACATACCGCCGACATTCTGAAGTGGACATCCATAACCGTAGAGATGTATTTCTTTGTACGCCCTGTGTAGCCCTGAACTAGTCAGAGAATGGTTTTAATGAATAAAAGCAGATCAGACTTGCGGCTAGATCGATTTTCAGGGTGTGCGGTGTCTATAGACAGTGATACGGTAGGGGGATGGATACCCTGGTACATTTAGGGGGCCCAACACTATACAGGGACCCTTGAATATATAAAATTGTTACATTTTATTCGGCACGGGGCCCCCAAGGTGACATTTTGTCAATGGGACCCAGAATTCCTAGCTACACCCCTGTTTATAGATACACATTGTTGAAGATGAGAATCGCAAGGGCTGTACCTGTTAATTCTTCTGCTTCCTTTGTTCTCTGTGAAGCACTTTGAGACGCTCTCAATTGTTAAGTACACCATATACATAAAATTGATTCATTGATTCACACTGGTGCTCTGTGTCACCGTAAGATTTATGGGAACATAATGGACGACCCAAGGCTCCTAACGGCCATCTACTCACATGGATGAGCTTGCGCACGCTTTTCTCTCCCTCTCGCTCCACCTGTCTCATGTGCAAACAGCAACATGAATCCTCAATCATTCGCTCCGAAGCCATCACTGAAAAATGGATGGCGACACCTCGCCCATTACGGACTTGCCGGCGAGCTTTAAAGATGCACGCGAAAATGAGGCAGCCACACATAAAATTAGACGTGAACGAGCAGTTTATGCCTCCCCGGGTTTTAACGTGCAGGAGCGGTCGATACATGGGCCGTAGCGGCGCGGCATTAGGAAAAAAAATAAACAAGAAAAAAACGCCAGTGACCTTTCCTTTTTAAACCCAACATACGTTTGACGTATGAAATGTTTTAATAAGCCAGTTTGAAAGTGGAGAATGCGAGAGACTGGTTATGGGTGCTGATTAATGAATGGACAGCAGGAATAAAAAAGATTTAGTACCTTGAAAACATCCAGCATGTCATCAATGTTTGGAATGCATCTGTCACACAGCTGGCCCCTAAATATGTGCTGTTCCACAAATAAACTACCACAGAACTGAATGCTGTTCCACAAACAGGCACCAGTCCAGACACAGGCAGACTAGGCAGCTGCCTTCGGCCCAGTCAGCACATGTTATATATTCATATGTAAAAATATGAACAATTGCGCAAAATTAAAAAATAATAAAAGCATGTACGTTCAATTAAAATGTTTAAGTGCAGGCAGAAATATAGTCGGCTCCAGATACAGGCACAACAGGCAGTTGGCTTGAGCCCCCAAATTACGGAGGTAGTGAAATGACCATCAGTTTTCTTGGTGGGGGGGGGCAAGTAAATCTTTGCATGGGGCCCCTGAACATATACATCCAGTAAAACTTTTTTTTTTTTTAACATAATTTTTTTGTTTTTTTAACAAAATCTTGTACTTTACAAATTACTTTAATGCATTTTTCAAAAAAGGTGTATTGGAAATCAGCTGGTGCCTATTTTCAATCATATTTCCATTATGAACAGGGTAATGAGAATTCTTTTTTTTTCTCCTTAGCTAAGATACCCATGTACGTTCCTCCCAGCCATGTAGCTATATTTATCCACTGATTATGGAATTAAGACTATTTCTATACATGCATATTTTAAATTGCATATCACTTCTGATGGAAGCAGGCTTTACCTTAACCTTTGGGATTAAGTACCAGAAAAGCTTCTGAGGTCAAACAGGGGGTGAAGTAATCAGACTAATCGCATCACGTTACCATGCAGACGTGCAAGCTGCAAGCATTTTTTTTTCATTTTCTAAAACGCAGCAGTGACTGTATTACGCTCAAATTGAATTTAATGTATAATCCACCCCAATGGGTGAGATCTGATGAGATTTTATTGGTTTGTTTTGCTGCAAAACAGCTGTAAGTCTGACACTAAGAAACTGAAGTCAGTTATACATCCCTATAACATCTCTAGATGAAGAAAGCTCATTAATTTGCTCTTCGACATCAAACTAGATTCGGACTAGCTGTCAACAGTATGTGTTAATTTGCTATTCATTCTCCATCCACTTATCATGGTCAGAATTGCAAGGCCTCTGAAATCTATTCAAAAGGTTCACAGCGTAGGCTACTGTAAGACGCAGGCCATATAGATACATACATAGCCACACTACAGGGAATCTACAGACAATAGTCATCTTAGCTTCTTGCCTCTGGCATCACATCATTCATGAGTCCCTTGCCTTTCCTGAACCATAAAACCACACTAAGGCCTTGTCCACATGTACAGAGGTGTTTTTAAAAATAGATTTTTCCCTCGTCAGTCACCAAAAAAAATAAAAAATCTGTTTACATGAAAACGCTAAAAAACGCTGTCAAGGGCATGCCAAGCCAACAGGTGGCGATATAACTAACCGTAAAGCCGTGTGGACCAATCAGAAGCCTTATTACCGATTCTGCTAGGCCAAGAACAGCTAATGTAAACAGGGAACGCTGCACATTCTGATGTCAAACAAAGTGGACAGCGGCACACAATCTAACGTTACAAGCCAAAAACTCGAAACGGAGTTTCTGAACATCGTCACCTTGGGCAAGGTTTTACAAAAACTCTGTTTTCAGTGACGTAAAACACCGTTTGCGTGTGGACGCAAGGCCAGAACACAGAAAAAGGTACATTTTTTAAAATGCCTGTGTACGTATGGACAAGGCCTAAATCACACTGGGTAATGAAATAAATATATCATACAGTTACAAACATGCTCACCTGGAACACAAACTATGTTTGACCACAGAAGGTACAGAAGGAACACACTAATAAGTGATTGAAAAGTGACTTTTCAAGTGATTGAAAAGTTATGAAAGGTTGTGATATATTTCTGGTCTTCATCTGACTACTGAAATCTGGGTGACGTGGTGTCGCAAATTCAGAAACTGATGACATGCAAGGTGACTTCCCATTTTCCGAGTCCGTTTTAACACCCTGGAAAAATGTATCCAACTATCTCATCAACGTGTCACCTGTTGTATTTTTGTCTTCTGCTCAAATACCTAATTTGTATATATGCACTGCAAGTAAAAATGAATACACTTTGATCCAACTGCAGTTCAGAAGGGATTAGCTCAGTGTTTCAAGCCTCTCCGGAGAGGAGTTGGTTCTGCTTGCCTTTGACCAGTGGTGCCTGTTGCACTCCCGTGGCTTTTTATTCACGAGGCCGGAAGCTTAAGTCACAGGCCTTTGAAACATTTTTTTTAGAAAAAGCATTTAGGCAGAAAAGCACTCAGCCTGCACCTGATAAGCAGTCCACCTACCCTAGCCGTGGCCAAACAATGCAAATACCACGGTATAAAACGTGATGAAAGACATGACTCAGAATTAACACCATTTTCCAACTGAGAATAAATGACCAAAATTACACCTCCTGCAACATTTATCCCCAGCAGTACATCAAATACACAGCCCATTACCAGGTTATTCACATTTAATCCAATTCACACATTGTTTTTATAGAAAATAAAAAGCTATCCAGTGTTAAGGCTTTATCTGCATGCCTGAATAGACTGGACAGGAAAGCATGTTGACTGAGTTACAAAGGTCTAATTAAAGTAAGGGTTTGGAAAAGTGGCATTACTGTCAATACATTGTATCAGCAGGCCATCTAAAGATTATAGTATCAGGTCGGTACACTGTTTAGAAGGAAAAGGAAGAAAAAAAAAGTCTGTTTACTTCCCATTCGCTCCGGCGTAAGTACACAATGAGAATGCCCAAAAAAAACACACACATGGGTCTTGAAGGAATGTTTAAGACATTGATATGAACAAAGATTTGTTCCTATGAAGGTTGTTCTGCATATTCTGAAGGTTATTCAATCATGCCTGTAACTACGCTGCAGAGTTATAAATTAAGTATAAGTAATGGCTTCTTCAGTATAGCCGCTAATGGTATCCCCTTGAAAACACAATGCAGGTCAGAATACTCAAAAGCGACCATGTCGTTGTTCATGGTCAGGGTGTGGTCGACAGTTATTGACACTGACTGTACTGTATTGTGCATGTTCCTTATTCTTAATGGAATTGGGACCAGTTTGATTCCTAATTGCTAGTGCTATACATTGAACACACAAAAACTATCAATTTACACATTTGTCATGCTGTACTTGCAAAACTTTTAAATATACTAATACAAAAATGTATAAAGATATTTCTATTTATGTGTGTGTGTGTGTGTGTGTGTGTATAAACGGTATTTCCCCAGGACCTCAAGAATATACCGTGTTTAACTTAAATTAACCCTGGATACACCAGGGGGAGCTGAAATTTTCTGTTCACTTTGGTAGGACAAACCTTGATATCTAATAAAACCCATATCGAAATACAAACATACCTTTCTGGCTGTAGCATTTAATTACAGTGGATGAAAATATTCTCTGCAAGTCATTCCCTTTTAATTCCCAATGGAGAAAGGAAGCAGAAAAGTTATCTTATTATAATTTATGTAAATTCTTTTTTATTCAAAATTTAATTTCGGTGAGGATTTGCAGCTGACAAGCTCATAAGATCTCATTCTTATTTTAATACGTCTGATTTCCAAAAAATAGCTAAGGCACATGTATTACAAGTTAGATTATTCTAACAGATTAGATGAATGGGGAAAAGTTCACGTTTTGTTATCGGGCGCACATTTGGAGCGATCTCTAGGTTCTCCACACGTCGCATGTTAGCCATTTCAATGAAAGACAACAATGTTTGAATCCAAGGACAGAGGAGCCCTTTTACAGACAGCTACTTCAATACAAAGAGCTGTTTTTCCCCCGGCTTTCGGGCATTGAGATGTCACAAGCGCGAAACAGTTTTGACAGATAAGTTGACATTTTCAAGTGAGGCGCCCATTGAATCCAAGCCATGCAATGATTAGAGCCAAAGGTGTTAAAAGTGAAACTGAACAAAGAAAATTTCAGAACTAAATCCTGTGGCAGCAAAATATTTCACACACCTTCCAGCCATTTCTAGTAAATGATTATCTTAAGAGGTCTTTTATTACCGGTAATTGTCATAATTTACATTTATATTATTCAAAACCAGGCTTTCATTGAAACGTCTTTAAATATTAACTTCTATATATATACACACATGCTCATATAATAATAATTAATAATAATAACAATAATTCAAAACCTTACAGTCTCACGATATATTTATGAATATTACTAAATAAAAAACAATTACAAAATACTAATACACAGTCATTATGCAGGCTGTACACTTGAGTCTTATTAATTATGCATGCTAAATCTCAATGCCCTGTTTATAAACAAATTTGGGTAAACACTTAGTACCTGAAGTGCTGTTCTCTTCGGGCGTTACGCTCTGGTCAGTCCCGCCACTGCCCTCGTCTGGTTAATGGCTGCTAGAAACAGCCCAAGTGTCGCAGCAGCGTGAGTCATAACTGACAGTATTTCTCTTCACAACGTTCTGTGTGCTGTTACCCTGACCCAAAACGATTTCCCATTAATTAGATTATTTTAAAAAGCGTATAAAAAGCATTTTTCCAGTGGCAGGGTAATAATTTCATTTAGAACCTCTGATAAGTGATAAAATTAGTGATCAATGATACACTTTGATTATAAACGATAAATGTTATCAAATATTTCAGACAAACTAAAAAGCTCCGATGGATTCATTTGTGTAACGGGACGGTTACCTACCTCCTTCCCGTCGCTGCGTACTAGGTGTCATGGCATAAGGAGCCAGGTTAAACCCTGGTACACTTTAAACCGCCTAACCTGAGCTGTTTTCACTGGTGCTTGTAGGTGCCAAACAAATCTGTCATTCACTGCGTATATATGAAATATATGTTAGTAATCGCATCCGCGTTTCATTTGATTAATCAAGGAACGTTGTTGATGTTAAAAAAAAGGTGATACATACCTTACCCTAGTGGACAAAAATGAATGACCGACAGAAATTTGCAGTTTTACATATAGTACACGCCATTCTAGATGCTATGTAGCTAATTACCTTTGAAATGTTTCCATGGCTCAGGAATCTGTACGTGTACACCTGCTAGAAACGAGACACCCTCTGTAATTTCATGAATGGCGTTCCGGTAAAAAATACTTATCGGGTGAACTGTGTGCAGAAGCAGGTCAATAACAGTTCAGACCCTTCAGTGTAATGATGGACCTGTGCCATTGATGGTTTCTGTGCCTCTGTTCAAACCAGCCCATCATGCAGTCTGCATATACACCAAATCATATTTAATTGTGTCAATTAACGCTTCTTTGGATGTCGATTCAGACGTTTCTCAAAACATGCATCCGCTCGATGTTTCTTTAAACTCCTGAGAGGGTAAAATTTAAATAACGTGATTGTGCAACAGTCTGGAAACAATGTCCATTGCACATCTGAGAGGTATTTCATTCTCCGTGCACAATGCCCTGCATTTATGTGTTATCACAGAACTGTCGCGGTAAAAGTGAAGAAAATGAGACGTTATAAATGTTATACGAAATGAATATTTATGAATTCGTATACTGTAGCATAGGTGTGCAAATGCGCTACAATGTAATGCAAAATCAGGTTTTTATTAATGCTATACATAGCAAACTTAAGAAACGTTGTCATTTAAAGTCAGGGAGAGATCATAAATGTTTTACGGTCTCTCATAAAATTCTGCCCAGTGAAGTAAAGAAATTGCAAATTAAAAAGCTGATATTTACCCATAAAGATAAATAAATAAATAGATAAATAAATTCATGTCCAGGCATTAAAACATAGTTTATATATCAAGACATACATATTTCTAAAATTTGTGAAAAATCCCTTCTATACACCTGCACTTGTAATTTTATTACCATGCCGTTAGGGTTGTGATATTTAATCTGCATGGTAGTGGAGCGAAAACATGCGTGATTTTGAGTGCAGTTTATCACAGCTGAGGGAGAATATTAACATTCGAAGAGGTTAAATAAATCTCCCGTTGGACTAATGTGGAAGAAAACACAAGGCAGACAAGAGCCACGGTTAATGCGGCCTTTTGATGGGAAGCCTGTACCTTTCCATTATTGCACAGGTTATCAGATAATGCTGACTGCATGCTGACTAATCCCCAAGGACGCTAGCCTGAGCCTGAATTCCTCTCCCACTGGACGACCTCCACGCACAAATAGGCAAGACTGAACATGTCCTGTCACCGAGGTCCCTCAGCAAAATTCATATTTATTACGGCACTCAAGCCAGAAATTCGGGAGTTAACAGCAAATCAAACCAAAATTCTGTGTATAACAGAAAGTGAAACAAGTGTTAAGGCCATATTAAATACATTTTAGAGGATTATGATATATTTTCAATATATTTTGAATTTAAATGGTGTTTTTTTTAATAATAACAGTGTTTTCAATCATTAATAACCCCTGCTGTGTGCAGAATTAAGCTTTGTGGTGCTTATTAAAAGGAAGCTTACGGGAAAATTTTTACGTTCACAGGGGTTCCCGAGTAAATTAATGTTTAGTGCCGACAAAGTAACTTTTGAGAGGTAAACTTGTGTCGAGGGTAAGGAGGTGTGCCTGTTTAGGAAGGGCAGGTGACTCATGTGGCACTAAAGGGCGTGCTCACCACAGAGCTGCAGCTTCAGCCGCAAGCCATCTTGGACGGCGCCGGTTTAAAGAGTGTTCCGGCAAATGCGAAGCAATCACAAAGCATATGATTAAAAGCTGTTTTCTTTTTCTATCAGCGCCCCCTGTCATCTCCACAAAAGGTCCTTAGAAATCAGATGACAACATTTATTTATTATTTTTAATGATGAAACTTACAGATCGACAGGAGTGCAATTCAAGCCATTTTCTTGCCAGAGAGTAACACAGCCAACCCACCTATAAATAAGCAGGGTATGGAATAGGCCGGGTATGGAATGTGGTGACAGTGGGCATGAACAGAGATTATCTCTGAGGAATATGACAAAAAGAGTGCTCTCTGCTGACAGGGATAACGTCCGTAGCGTGTCAAGCTTGGAGGAAGGTTAGTGGCTGGTGTTGATTAGAAAACCACGGAAGAGCGGTAAAAGCGATCAGGGTGTGTTGGGGGAGAAGTTGTTGACAATTAGGTCTCTTAACACATCCAGAGGCTGACAGCCAGCTAGAGAGAGAGAGAGAGAGCAAGAGAGAGAGAGAGAGAGAGAGAGAGATGAGGAGAAGGTAACAGCTAATGGGAATTTTGGTCCCACTGCCATGTGTCTCACTCCTGCAATGAGAAATATTCGTCAGAGTTAGGCAGACAGACAGGAGAAAGCACATGTCCAGAAAGATACTGACATATTTCATAAATACAAGACATCATGTAGTAGAAGCTCTACACAGCTACTAAAATATCATATAGTACATCGTCAACATTGCATTTATATTCTACGATACATACTGTATGTAGCTATTTTGGTAAATGTGCAAACCAGGCTTGAACCATGTGTGCAAATGTTTATATATAAATAACCATCGATTATCTTATAAATCTTACTCATTTGACCATTATGAGAACGAGGTCTGATGAGTGACTGGCATCCACTTAGCAGTAGGAGTCTCTAAAGACAAAAGGTGTGGTGCGGAATCAACGTAATCAACGGCGCAAAAATGAGTAATCGGCAACTCGTTTCGGGGTTGTGAGCAAGGAATGAGATGTGAACGTCATGGGCGAGGTCCGTTGAGGATCGCGGCTGTCAGAGCATCGGGATTTTTACATATAAGAACAAATATAGGACTAGAAAAACAGTGAATGTGTTTTCCTTTACAAGTGAAGTCACGTGAAATACGTACAATTAGCAGTGGTTCCGTGAGGAGTGAAAACGAATGTCTCTGAGAGACACGCCACCCTAACGCTAACCTCATACTGCCGTTATGAGGTTAGCTAAAACTATGGGATAATTCAATTCAATATTACACAGTTATACACAGATCCAACACATCACAGGCTGCATATACAGGTCAGGTTAGGGAGCATGAGCTAATGCAGTGCCTTGCCGCACCCACCACACGGCGAAGCTTCTCGGGATCCCAGCTGGCGACCCCCCAGGCAGACACACGGTCCAGTCCCACACTCTGGAAATGACCATCCAGTCAGGTGTTACGTGGGCATCCCCTCAGCCTGGTCCGGCCCCTTGGGTCCTTGGATCCTGCAAGCCGGGTTGCCCTCAGGAAAACGCGCCACATGGACGTAGTGGCGTATCTGTACATGCACTCACAGAAAAAGGGCCAAAATTTGTACCTTTGCTTGTTACTGGGGCTGTACCCTCAAGGGTCTGCCAATTGTACCCCAGAAATGGACTCTGAGGAACATTTCTGTACCATTGATGGTACATTAATACTGTTTGTACCTTGAGTGTATGCCTAGTATTAATGTGACCAGAGTTTATTTAGCATTTTAGATCATTAGTTGATGCATCTGGATCCTTAATTGCTGTTCTTCAAACTTGGCACCTGGGGTTTACTGTGACCCATTGATCTTAAAGTGACCCGTATCATCTGGCCTGTAGTTTGATGACAAATGGCACACGGAAGGTGGACGTTTTCGCCAACAACAACTGGTGTATTTTGTAAATGTTTCACTAGCTTTTTATTTAATAGTGGCCATAATGTGGATATAAACAGTTTATCTAATACTTGATTATATTGAGACATGTAGTTTCTGCCTGATTTCACGAAGAAAGATTAAGCATTTGTGATATATTTGTATTTGTATTTGTATCTGTTCCCAAAGTTGGATGCACAGTCTGTGCTTATGGTTACTACTGTACGCCTCTTGTGGTGTACAGATCCTGCCCACAACATATAGGGACAATAAACTTTGTTTCCAAATGTCTGGAAGTCCATATCATTCTGTTGACCGATGGACCGTCCATCCATCCATCCATTCATCCATCCTCTCCTTGCTTATCCTGGTCAGGGTGGAAGGGGGGGCCTGGAACCTCCCCCAGGCAGGACAGGACACAAGGCTGGGGTACACCCTGGATGGGATGCCAGTCTCAAAAAAAAAAAATGTATCTCCAATTTTGCTTTCATTTTGGAAATGACGAGGCCCGTATTTACGCTAGATTCCCAAGAGGCTGACACAAAGAATCAAATTTGAAATAATTTCTCCTGAATGGTTCTTATCTGCAATTGGAATTTGCAGCTGCTTTTGTAGGTTTATGTGTTGCCATTGTTACTGTTTTATCACCAATGTCACTTTTATCTGAGCTAATGTTCAGCCCACTCTTACTTTGATAAGGATGGCTGATATTTAATTCATGGAGCTATTAACCCGACGCATAAATGCCGTCTTCGTAATATTACTCTCCCGTTCAGTTCCATATTCTGCATTGCTGCACCTTCTGAGCCATTGTTGCCTCCTCAGTGCGTTGAGCGTGTGACGTTTCTGAGTCCCGCGAGAACCGTATTGTGTGCAACTGGCGAGCTAATTCCTGAGGATCCGTTGGAAGTCACGCAGCTTTAGTACTTCGTGTTCTCTTCAGTCAGTGCCTTCATACTGTGTTTAAGTGTGAAAAAAGGATGGTTTTGTTTGTTTCTGCTGAAATAGCAGTTTATCCGATTTAGCATTTAGCTCAGGCGTTCAGAGATAGACTATAAGGACAAAAGTATTGGGACACCTGGCCATTACACCTACAGGAAGTTTTGACATCCCATTCAAAATCCATAGGCATCAATATGTAGTTGGTCCCCTTTGCAGCTATAACAGCTGCCACTCTTCTGTGGGAATTTTTGTCCATTCGTCCAGAAGAGGATTGGCGCTGATTTTGGACGTGGAGGCCTGGCTCAGATTCTCCGTTCTAGTTCATCCCAAAGGTGTTCGAAGGGGTTGAGATCAGGGATCTGTGTGGGTCAGTCAAGGTCTTCCACACCAAACTCACCCAACCATGTCTTTAAGGACCTTGCTTTATGCACTGCGGTAAGGGCATAACTTTGGGTTGAGCACTGCGGGGGGGGGTTCCACCCACCTAAGGGAGTCCAGGGGGTTGTATCAGCTGCTTTTGATTATTGGAAAAATACAACCCCCCACCCCCCATAATTTACACGCTTACACTGGGGCACTGTCATGCTAGAACAGAGAAGTGCCTTCTCAGACTGTTCCCATAGTTGGAAGCATAAAATTGTCGAAAATGTCTTGGTATGCTGAAGCATTAAGAGTTCCCTTCACTAGAACTAAGGGGCCTAGCCCAACCCCTGAAAAACAACCCCATACCATTATCCCTCCCCCACCAAACTTTACAGTTGGCACAGTGCAGTCAGGCAGGTAACGTTCTCCTGGCATCTGCCAAACCCAGACTCGTCCATCAGACTGCCAGACAGAGAAGTGTGATTCGTCATTCCACAGAACACGTTTCCACTGCTCCAGAGTCCAGTGGCGGCGTGCTTTACACCACTGCATCTGATGCTTGGCACTGCGCTTGGTGAGGTGAGGCTTGCATGCAGCTGCTCGGCCATGGAAGCCCATTCCATGAAGTTTTTGTGCTGGGGTTAATGCCAGAGGAAGTTTGGAACGTGTGCAGTTATTGAGTCAACAGAGCGTTGGCGACTTTTACACATTATGCGCCTCAGCACTCAGCGACCCCGCTCTGTTACTTTACGTGGTCTGACACTTCGTGGCTGAGTTTCTGTTGCTCCTAAACGCTTCCACTTTGGAATAATACCACTTACAGTTGACCATGGAATATCTAACAGAGAAAAAAAATCTCAAACTGACTTATTGCAAAGGTGGCATCCTATGACAGGACCACGCGTGAATTCATGACCCATTCTTTCACAAATGTTTGTAATCCTGACTGCATAGCTAGGTGCTTGATTTTATACACCTGCAGCAATCGGTCTGAATGAAACACCTGAATTCAGTGACTAAGAGGTGTGTCCCAATGCTCTTGTCCATATAGTATAACTCTTTAAAATCAGGTTTGCAGACATGTTAATCGAAGTGCTTGTAATGTTACTTTTATACAATTTTTATTAATGATTTTATTAAAGATTCACTGACTTGTAAGGTACTGTTCTGAGGTGACTTGACATTTTAAAACGTTCCCCTTTCCATGTCAGAAAGCACCTAAGTGGCCCGGAATGTCACCTGAGGATCCTGTTGTTTCAGCTGTGAAATTGTTGTTAAACATGATATTTTGTATTACAATTCATACATTTTTTTTCTTCAGCTATGGCCTTATTGGAAAAACCATAATATTTTCATTTTGTGTGGCCTCATTTAAATATATTTGACAAAAAGTAAATAAAGAAATGGACGTATCCGGATTTTTAGATTAAAAACAATATACATATGTAACGTAAGTGCAGGCATGTATATACGGTGCTGGCTTTGTATTGAAAGAGACGGCAGAAGAAGACCTAAGATCTTAGAAGTTTTATGACGATATAAATTTTTGTCTTAAAATTTGTAACAGCTGCGACCTTAAAAGTAATATTTTTAACTCCACGTCGAGGGACATAAAAATGAACTTTTAATGTCAGCTATAATGTAAATCTGCAATCTTATTTATTTATTTATTTTTATGCCGCATCACTTCAGGCTAAAGCAGTGCTACATTTTCGCAAAGGTTTGTCCTACACAGACCTCCGCTGCAGATTCTGAATAAAATGCAAATGATAACTTGAAGGTGAATTTTAATTTGCATTTTTCATACAATTCTGAAAATGGGTGAGAGTGCCTGTTCGTTTTACTTGCTTCATAAATTACAAAGGAGTTTTTTTGCACTGCTATCTAGAAATGGCGACTGCCTTCTGCAGTAAATGATCTTTTCAAACACAATACTTTTCAAGACTGAATTTATTGAAGTGCTTGTACTCTCAAATGGGAAGTGAACATGATAAATTACTACCAAACAATTTAAAACATTTTTGTGTATTTCATTTGCTTTTCTGTTCACCTATCAAACTGTTCATTAATTTATGTCCTTATATCTGGTCTCATGCACTCGCTGTGGTGTCCTAAACATTTTTGTATTTTGTTTCACTAGACAGAATTTAAAACAAAACATAGTTTCGATCCACACTAGGTTAATATTGCACATGTTTTCTTGTGGGTTTAATTAGAAACCTGTATATATATCCAACGTTTGTCCATTTAGTGAAGTGAAGAATTGTGATTATTGACACACCACAGTAAAACGTGTCCTCTGCATTTACCCCGTAGGTCACATGACATGGGACACTAATTCCGCACCACTTTGCAGAATGCAGATCCAAACCAAACAATCTTTCAATTACAATTCCGCATCCCTAACCAGTAAGCCACCATTATCACATTAATGACAGCAAACAAACTGATAAAGGTAATGGACTGTGGTTGACATTCTAAAATAATCATTGGTACTAGTTTGAAGACTCATAAGAACATAACTTATTTCTTATTTATTTCTTGCTTTGTGCATTTTCTGACTACATGGAAATGACAGTGAGTATGATAGTGCCCTTCTTGCTGCATGTTTGTTTTCCCCTAAAACAGTAATCAATATTATATCAAGTATTCATGGACAGCATTGTAATCAATATTCGTAATTGTTACTTGCATTGTTAAATATTTTCACAGCAGTTAACATATTTCGAATGCCATGTTCCCACTTGTAACAAAAATATGAAAGATTTTACCATCATAGAGGAAACAATAATAGATCAATAATCCTCAAAAACACTCTTCTACTAAAATACTCTTCTACTAATGTAGAATGTACACAGTTGTCTTATCCTGTAGCTGCAAACTTAAAAACACAAATTTGGGCAACTTCAAGTTTACAATGCCAGTTCAGAATCTGTATCAGACAGCTCATTGCTTTAATAGAGCAACAATAAAAAATAACGTTTTTAATATGCATATAATAATAAAGCGATTCATCCATCCATCTCGCAACCTTGTCATCTAGCAGAGGGTCACAAGAAAAGGTTTTTTTTTGCTTCTTTATATCCATCCATCCATCCATCCGGCCATCCGGCTTCCTAAACTGTATTACATCTGCTGGGTTGCAGAGCTTATTTTTATGTACAGTATCTTTATTTATTTATTTTCATGTGCTGCAGTGACTGTTTATAACACAGAATAGCGCCGGCAGAGTTCTCCGAGTCCACATTTCCTGTCTCTCTGAGAAGAAGTGAAAACTTTTGCCCACGTTTGTGCGAGAACGGCTATTCTTGGAGCAGTGCGGCCGGTGCAGATTTCGCACATTCTGACATCTCCTGCAGGCCGCAACGGTGACATGTGGTGGTCACCTAATGGTCAGCTTTGTCACGAGTTTCTTCAATGGCTGACTCCGCTGTCACTGCCTTAATATTTTAGCGGATACCCCGCTGCTTCCCCACCATTTCCAATCCACGTCTCAAAATCCCACTTTCCTTTGACTGACTAATTCATTAGGCTGAGAAACACCAGAATATGTGGCATTTTGCCCATAAACTGGTTAATAAATGCGGAAACATGATGCCATTTCCTGTCCATTGGCAGGTGAAAAATAAAAGAGAGCACGACGCGGTTGTCGGACTTTCAGTCCTCGCTTCTGCTCCTGTACAGTACGTCAGTTATCGTGGGGGTGGAATGAATTGATTAGAACTGAATCTAATTACAGGGGACCAAATAGACGAGTCGCGATTATGCCATTGGCGCAGTCAGCTGTAACCTTCGTCATCAGCAGAGCTGAAGTATCCTTTGCTGTTTGATGCACATGTCCATTTCGATAATTGGATTCGGCATGGGAACCCATGAGTAAATAAAGAAAATATGTACTATTAAAGGGGTTTATTTTCCAGATATCATTCAGAAAAGCTCTAAAGACCTTTTAGTGCGCCACTAACATTTCTTTTGCAGTACGTTAATAAATTATTTGTGTAAAAATCAGACACAGTGCTGAAACACTACTGAATATATATATTCACACATTTAATGTTCAAATTAAGCAATTATTAAAGATGGCCTCTCGTGTAAAGCAAAAGCTAATGGACAAAATTACATGCTGGATTCTTCTTTTAGATATCTGACAGACAGACATAAATGACTGTACTTCTGCAGCATATTGATGGATGCCTGATACTGAGGTTACAGCTTTGATGAGTAATTTGTCAGCCTAATCATTAATCTCTGCGTGATGTACACATCTATCTCCAGAACAACTGTTTGAATCTGCTAGGAAGAATATATATGTTCTGCACTCTGTTGCATCACACCCCTGTAGAAATATGGCCATTTCTGACCTTCTTGTCAAAACCCAAACAAAAATGCCAAATGGAACTCCTACAGTAGTTGGAGCAATATATATCAATACTAATTTATATTATTCATAGAATTATAAAAATATAAATCAGTAAAAGAATAGATTCTAGATTCTAGATTCTAGAACAGTTCTATTTTATATAAAGTAACGATACAAGTCTATCCTAAAGTAAATTCCTTTGCTCTGTTAAATGCCTTTAAGGTATACAGAATAATTAGCTGTGTAAAACGTAGCATTCTTAAGTTTGTGCTTACCTTTGCCCCCCGGGGGGGGGACAAATTTATAGTAATTGGAAATGTAGTGTCTAATTTATCCAAGAAATGTGCATACAACACAAAATAAGAAAAACAACACTCGTTTAAAAATGCTCTCTATTGTCATTTCATATAAATCACAGCTGGAAAGGGTGATACAATTTAATTACTGGTGGTAATTCATCTTTGCTAATTTATTGGCACACGATAAACATTTTTCTCATCACTCATTATTAATTTGTTCATTTGCTTGTTTATTTGTGTAAGTAATGAGCAGATTAAATTCACAATACAGATTTGGAGTGCTACATGATTTATGGAAAGGTACCCATCATTACAGTTTTAACAATGCATATGACAAAAGCCACAACGCTGACAGCCGTTTCACTCTATCTGCGAAACATTGTGTTTGTCAGCTTATTTAATCCTCTCCCTTTACAGCCCTTCATATATCCAGGCACCTGGAAGTGTTTTTATTTCTGAGCAAACGCTGAGAAATGCGTCAATCAAAGGGGCATCGCGTTAATGATTTGTGCCTAAATCTTCGCCAAGGGCACCGGCATTATTAAATTATACACATATATTGCTATCATTTGGTTAAATATTGTATTTCAAGCTTGTCATGATAAAGGATATTTACCCCACTTAAACACCGCTTGTCTTCCCTCTTAACATTCATAACGTCACGTGGGGTAAAGGAAATAATAATAATTAAAAAATAAGAATTATTATTATTAATTATAATAATTAATTAATTAACAATAAAAATAACACTCAGCAATAACTATCAATAATATTAATAATGATTTTATTATTATTGATAATAATAATGATGATGATAATAATAGTAGTAAAAATATTATAAATATTGTTATTTACATTTATAAAGCGCCTTTTATAATCCTGAGGTCTCTTTAAAGAGGGAAAGAAAAAATAGTTAGGAATCAGGAAAAGACAGTATCATGAGATTCCAAATGACTTTTCTATGTGAGGAACAGGCCAGACATTCATAATTCAAGACATAGAACACAAGAGAAAGTTAAGATTAGATTCCTTTCAAGGTGAAATCAAGTCTTAATGGAACTATGCACGTCCTTCTGTCTGTCTGTCCATCCGTCCGTCCGACCGATACAGGGCTGCAGTCAGTCTGGCCCAGGAAGCACAAAGTATGAGTCCATCACATTTGTATGTGTCCGAAATACAAAGTCAGTACAAAAAGAGTCAATTACGATTATCAAAACTATAAAATCCAGTGAAAATCTCAATGTTACCAAGCATCCCTTGCTGTGGATTTTAGTATCACCTGATAGTAAGATAGCATAGACAGATCTTAATTCCACGTTTCATGTTTTGACATAATAAATTTTTTTAACACAGAGTTTAAAATTCAGATAAATTGCTCCAGGACTAAGAATCCTTAGACTCAGCAGATGTGAAATTCGTAATGGCTGTCACTTGAATTAAAAGGCCTACACACAACCCACAACAGAAAAACAGAACAGGAAAAAACACATAGTTAAACAACATTTTTATACAACACTGCACCCTTGTGCAGAACTTTAATCGGTATTTGAATATTAGCATTGATTCACTAGACGTGCCTGATCCTAGCAGGAAGAAACTCAGTGTTCCTGCCCTTGACCAAACAAATTAGCGTCTCTGGGGGGACATTAGTCTAGAACCACAGGTCCTTTGACCTGGTGAATCGGGGTAAAGTGATACACATTAAAATAATCAATTTAGCAGAACATATATGGTATGTAGGAAAGGTCAGGAAGTCTTGACATCCTCAAAAAGTTTTTTTTTCCTTTAAGTTCTTTTTTCTCTTTCAAGAATTATTCTCTGACCGGAGTCTTAGACTATTTGAGACATACAGTATGATACCCGCGATCACGCGAGATGTCAAATTTAAGAGATTTACTATATACTATATACTGTCACACTTGAGATGTTTATTATTTGCCGCCAACAGGAAGTGACACTACTAGTATTATTTACTATGGGGTGTTACACGGGAGGTTATGAGTAAGACGTACGTTTACCAGTGTAATGCATTTCAACAACTGGGGCTATTACAATTCGGTGAGAATATAAATTAAAAGCCAAAATCGTGCCTGTGTGTGTATAAAATATGATGCTGTGAACCTGGCATTGACACTTCAGACAAGTCAAATAAGGGTTTTAGAGATTTAAAGATGAGGCTTTTGTTTTCATTTAAAATGTATAGTCCTCACAAGATAGTGTCTTTTACATTCTAGTCAGCTATACACCAAAATCAAGGTTAGTCTCGCTTTGTGAATGCTGGTTTATTACTTAGGGACTGGCGTGATTTCTCCTGGTGCAAAACAGGAATAGGCTTACGGTTCCCAGTCAGACTTCATAATGAAATGGAAAATCTCCTCAGTGATATTTTACTTAGCAAATACAATAGCGGGATAAGAAAAAAGACAACTAATTTCTGCTTCGGCTTCCTCTTTGTATTCAATAAAGACGCCACGCAGGCTCTCGAAAATGGAGTGTGTAACACAATTTGGTTGTGAAAGATGAAAGATGAAAATTTGTTTTGTGGACACATTCGAACCTATGAGACGTATTATGAAGTCTGGGGAATCCGCCACACATGACCGCAAATCGAGTTTCCACTCTTTAGCTGAGCGGGACACTCGTTCAAACGGCACCGCGAGTTTGCTGAGCTGTATACTTGAACCATAACACGCTGACTGCACGGATCTGCGTTAAGGTCCGTTTATAGGCATGTGAAAGGGACACCACGTCAGGCACACCACTGCAGTTCTTTACCAAAAGGATGCTTAAAACCTCAACGACAGATACTGGGACATGCGCGGGAAAAGTCACACCGGTCAGCGAGCCTTCCACAGCATCATAACCCAAACGCTGCAGTAAATATGCTTTGGCCCGCTTCCATGCGAAGGCAAGTTTGAAGAAATCACTTTGACAGAGCCGGATTGACTCGGACGTAATCGGAAAGTCAGGAATTTGCTTGGGTCCTTTCTAAAATGCGGCTGGCTGGGGTGACAGTCACATGCAACTGCAGGCAATGCGACCAGCGGAAAGGCAATTACAGCTTCAGATTTAAACTCGAAAGAAACCTGCCTTTGTTTTGTTCCAGCATTTTGTTTTCTTTCTGTTCGACAAAAGTCCATCCAACTATAAGCTACGCCCACAGCTTCTAAAGTTGTCAAAGTTAATAAAAGAGACATATTAAAGTTTCACTTCTGGTTTATCTCTAATCAGAACTTTTAATTTAATAAACACTACAGGGAATGAGTTACATCTCAAAGAGGTCCGGTGTTTCTATGCTGGTGTCATCTTGTAACCAGAGCAACCACCGTTCTGATGGGCTTTAAATAGAGTCACGGAGATGAAAGAGAGACAACGAAACGAATGAGAAACATTGGCCTGAGCCTGTGATCTGACAACAGCTTCTGCAAAACGAAGAGCTGCCTATCAGACCAAATAAGACGTCTTACAGTGGATCCACCTCGTTGCAAAAGATTCCATATTGTTTATTGCAACCTGGGTCACTTCAGACAGAAGCAGTGGTCAAAGACAACCAAGGCAGGGCCAAAACATGCCTCTCAGCATCATATACCAACATAAACATGCATTGATACATACTCTGTTTACTCACATTCACAAGAAATTCTGTTTCGAAATGGGCTTTTTCACTTGTGTATTTATCTGCTCTATATCACGGCCAAGGAGGAATTAACTCATGCATGTTCTGTAAATAAATTCACCCCAATAACCACTTGCTTGTTAAATTAAAAAACAAGGGTATGATAATACATTTTTAAGTATTTGAGTGCGAAATGACAGCTTTGGATGCTTCCTGTTAATTAAAACTATCATGCGTAAACATTTTTTCTGTACATGCGAGCATGAATATGAGGATACTTTACTGTATATTCATGGTCTGATACCAAAAACCGCTGCGCATCGCATTATATATATTAATTCACTATACATTTTCATCCATCCATCCATCCATCCATCCATCCATCCATTCCACTTATCCAGTAGTGCAGGGGTGTCAAACTCCAGTCCTGGAGGGCCAGAGCCCTGTGTAGCTTAGTTCTTTCCCTGTTCCACTATAAATGATTCAGCTCAAGAGCTGTGTGGTAATTAGCACAAGGACTTGAATCAGGTGTGTTAAATGAAGGTAAACCAAAATCTGTGCAATATTCCGGCTCTCCAGGACTGGAGTTTGACACCCCTGCAGTAGTGGATTGCAATGTGTTTGGGCTATCCCTGGAAACACTGGGCACAAAGCAGGGGACATCCCTAATAGGGCACCAGTTACCAGTTCATCATATCATATCATACCCAGTATTATTTATTAAATCAGAATGAAAACTGATAATTTCACAGTAGCGATCAGTGGAGAACCTGCAGAAACAGCAATTATAAGGAATAACTTGTGTTGCGATAGCAGAGATACATTGAAAAAAGACTGAAGTGGGTGATACACTCTATAATAATACATAACAATTCTGCCGTGGCTTTCAAATGCAATTTGTGCAAAAATCCATCGTCACGAACATTCAACAAAGCTGAGGACAGTATCTACTTTCCGTTCATCTGAAAAGATGTGGTTAAAGAGATCCTAAGACTTATGGAATACTACCTTAAAGCCATCTATAGGTCGGGGGGGGGGGGGGGGGCGGAGACGTTAGCCGGAATCCAGTTAAATATGGAATTAATAAATGCCAGCTGTTAACAGTCTGCAGAGGGC
>JAODLD010000056.1:587213-611498 GCA_026781065.1 Mormyrops boulengeri | reverse complement strand
ACCCCACATCTTACTTTATCTTCCTCTTTCTTTTTCTGTTTATTTGCTCTGTATTTTCCCCCCTTCCACACTTCCCCCCCCCTTCCGAGCGGGGGGGGGGGGGGGCGGGGGGGGCCCCCCCCCCCCCTGAGACGTTATCCGGAATCCAGTTAAATATGGAATGAATAAATGCAAGCTGTTCAGAGTCTGCAGAGGGCCCAAGAGGACAGATGACAAGCCCTCAGAGGGCTGGGGACAGACGACGTTCTGAGGGAGTGCAGACACGCTGCCGCGTCCTGCAGTAACCTGCCCACTCCACCTGACACCTGAAATATTATATCTTGCTCTGGATATGACAGCACGCTGCAGCTTAATGAATGGAACAACAGGGCCGGGCCAGAAAAAAGAGATGATGGAAAGGCACAGAGCAACAATTTACTGCTGGGAGCCGTGATGTGACATTGAAGGATTTCAGAAAGACGGCGGAACATCCCGACTCGCATGGAAATCAAGAGCAAGAATGAAATGAAACACAATAAATTCGACATTTACTTGTCAGTGATTGCAGTTCAGTGAAATCACCTCTGCAGCTGTTTTATTATTATTATTATTATTATTATTATTATTATTATTTCTACTGTTATTACTACTATTGCTGTCGAAAGACCAAATGATCGACACGTATACGATATCTTATAATCCCACTGTTGTGGTCCTTCAGTGACCCCTTCTCAGACATCTAAAAACATATCTATGACTGTCATTTGTATAATTCATGCAGGGTTGTCAATGGCATGCAGATTCGCCATTGTTTGTTTTGGAAATTAATTTTGCAAAAAAAAAGACCGGCACAGCCTCACCTAATTATCGGCTGTTATTTATCAGAGCAGAACCGGTGTGGCAGCAGACTAATAAATGAATGTGCTTAACCTCCGGATCTGATGATATTAGGTCTATACTTTTGCTTAACCAGTGACATTGATGGCAGCAACTTGTAGTCATGCAGAAAATCACACCATTATTTCAGAATATATTACCTGCAAATATATCCATACTAAACAGATATCTTTTGTGGGTTGTTTGTGTCACACTTGCCATACCATGTGAAATAAATTTCTTTCTGGTAGTGTCATAACAGTGATTGATCTGTGGGTGCATATTTTATCACATAATATGTCAATCACCCAAATCATTATTTTTTTTTTTTACCTACAAGAACTGCCTTTGCTTGTTGTTTTATTCTGTAGACGTTCCGAGTGTGAATCCCACCCAGAAATCCTGTTTTTTCATTGCTGAAAATCCTCTCCTTGTCATAATAACCTTAAATGAAGCGGCATCATTTTATGTAAAATACATAAAAAGACTTTAATGAACTTAAAGTTCCGTACGATGAGTGGCTTTTTCCAAGTCATTTATTGCCAACTAGCTTTTAACTCGTTTTTAGGAAAATCTTTGAAAGTGTTCTTAATAAATATTATTTAAAATATATTTTATGTGGTTCAGAATTAAACATAAAAGTAAATAATTGATCCCATCATAAATGGAAGTATCATGAATGTAAAAAGCCTGTACGAAGACTCACAGAATTATTATGAAACACCCGCATTATGGTTAACGCCAAAATCTAACGTAGCAATTCAGGATAATGAAAACTTGCCAGGTTATATTTATAAAGGTGGCAGCATGTTCAATAAAGGTTTTTAAATAATTTCCATGGACGGTAGCTGGAAAACATTGTGCGGCGCCGCATGAGCGGCATACCCAGGAAGAATAACCGATAGCGTGTGTATTAAAGACAAACACTACTCCATTCGCTGTGACACAAGATCTTATTTCCTGGGCTTTGCTTACACATTGATCTGATCCCCGACCAGCAAAAAAAAAAGGCTCGCCCCAGACATGAGCAGCCACGTTTCGAGACAAGAGACAACGCATTATTTATTTTTTTAGTCAATCATGGCCCCGTTATTTATTTATTTTCACAGCATTGTAGCCCCATGAAAAGCAGGAGAACCGCTGAAAAAAGGGGGCACAAGGACAAAGCTTTTAAAAGCTCTTCACTTACAGCAGGTGACTCGCGGAATGGGAGCCACTCCGGAGATTTCCGATTGGACTCCAACTAAGCCATTCCTGAAATACAGCCACCGGCTCTCAACAAGTACTTAATGCTTAAAGGGAAGGAAAAAACAAAAGCATCATGAAATGATGGTTTTTTTTTCAGGTGCGCGTTTCCTGCTCCACTGAGATAACGTCAGGGTATATCCATTGCAATTGCCATACATTTTGCATTACACAAAGTAGCGTGATTTAACGTAAATGGTTGCGACGGCAGTCGTGTTCCCACAATGCTTCAGGCAACCACTGAGCGATCAGGCCCTGATCCAAAGCAACTCTCCGGAGCCTATGCTTACAAACACCAGTCGGATAGGAGCATACAAACTAAACAGGACGACTGGCTTTAGTACAGAACAGCCTTGCAGACAATGCCAGAAATGTAGACTTTCCAAATCAACTCAATGGTAGATACGAGGAACACCAAAAAGAAAAAAAAATAACAGACAGATGGTGCCAGAATGAAACCAAAACTCTGGAAGTATGAGATGACACCACCCACCAAAGTACTGCTGTAGCACTGAAAATGAGACAATGAGAGCGGCCTAGCTAAGGACACCCGACACAGGCACAATAAGCCTTACGGCAGGGCTGTAAATTTAGACAATGCAGAAGTTAAATAAAACAATGGAATATTCTTCGTTTTTGAAAGGAGCTCTGTCCATATATTTTTTTTCCCAGCCGTCAAGTCCAGAGGAATCAAGGCAGGTATCAGGCGTCAAGGGGAAAAAAAAATGACAGGAAGAACACAAGGAGGATGCAGAGCGGGACAGTAACGACAAGCCTGAAAATGAAGCGTACATCAGCATCGTCCCCAGTCCACCTGTGACATCCTGTCTCACACTTCGTCTCCCTTAGAGTGCGCCTGACCTTACTCTATATTTTTTTAATAAAATGGCAAAAAAGTGTTGGGAGTTTCAGAGAGAAACAGCACCCGCTCTGCTGGATGGTGCTCTTTTTGGTTCTGTGTTCAAATTAATTCAATGAAATTCCGATAGTTCATCGAGCCGGTGGTAACAGCGCCAAGAGGGGGCGTGGCTTATTGAAAAAAATCATACCTCTGGCCAATCAAAATCTTTCTCTTCAATAAACCGAACGTGTCAGCACTGCACTTTAAACCAAAATTGGATGTTAAGTAAATGTGATAAGCGATGAATGGCGAGGGCTATAATGGAGAATGAAAGTACAACATGACAGAAGTCAGGGTTATACTCCATATTCAAAATTGAGCCAGATTTCTGAAATGATTTTTAAATAAAACGCTATCACAGACCTCTAATTTCTCCTTGTGCCTCAAATGGCTAATTATCTGTCATTTGAGCCTTAATGACTACAAACTCATTTGTAATTTCATTCCATTCTCTTGCTGGATGTAATGAATCCAGTACAGAGTTGTTTGATTCATGGTCACATTGTTTCATTATTAATGAGAGAGAGGCAGAGCTTAAGGCTACCTTGAATTTTAATGTCTGGCTGAAGTGTAGCAGTCGAAACACCCGAAATTCAATCACACCTCTGTCTCAATACTAGCAAAGCCTTCAGGTTCAATCATCTGTATTACGGTTCAAAGTAGGTGCATTAAAATACCATTAAGCATCACACATCATTCAAGGTATTTGGGCTGCTAAATAACTCACAGGGTGACATTTTTTTCCCTTCATTCCTAAATACCGTGAATAGCGTCCGTTCATTTATCAAGAGCAAAGTGTACAAGAACAATAAATTTTGTTCCTTCTGTACTTGCTGTCAACCTGATATGTGAGTGGTTATGCTAACAGGCTCCATATTCCAAGCATAACCAGTGATCAAACCTGTGATTTTATCCATACAGGGATGTATGTCAGGTAATAGTGCATATATAGATATAAATCAAAGGTGTAGGAAGCGCTCTGATAATTGTCCCCAAAGGACTCCATAACCCATTCACTGAAGATTAAACACAGCGCCAAAAATATTTATCAGTCTTTTAGAACAGTTAACGAATTCTCTTCCTGACTTGCAACTCACCAAATGTTACACATTAATTAACACATTAATTAAGGGGCACAAATAATGCAGTAGTACATTCTTACTTAATGTATTAATTAACCAGAAACTATGTGTTATTTACATACATGATCACATATTCGTTCATCATTAATCAATCATAACGGTTCATGTATTTCATGCAGTTACTGTATCTGTTCATGATTTGTACTAGTAACCAAGTTACTAGGTTACCAGTCAAAAAGTAAAGTGTTACCATTTTCTTTGTAGCTGTTGTTTGTTTCTTGACTTTTTTGTGGATGGGGCCCTGTATTTCATTAGCTAGCTATAACAAGATTGCATTATGAACTGTGCATTTGTGAGCAGTTCATTGTCTGTCTGAGTGGTGTCGCAGTCCATAGTAATGGCCTGCACCTGCTATTTTCTCTTTTTACCTGTAAATGGATGTGTGAAACTCAGAAAGGACAGCCGACACAGAGTAGACATTGTGTGACTACTTGTCCTCCGTGGTCTGCTCTGTTGCTTTCTATTAATAAAAGATTTTGATGCATTTGCTTTCAAGGAATTCCCTAATGGCAGTCCTGTTTGGTTAGCTGGTGCAGCAAATTCTACAGAATCGGCATACAAGCATCATAAAGACAAACAAAAGGAATAAAATCACAATAAGAGATGCCGACTTCATCGCACATGCACTAAAAGCATACTGATAAACAAACTCAGTCACAGATATGTCCTCTTTATCTGATATCTTCTAAATCTGCACACTATGTAAAATATCTCATCCATCCAGTTCAGCCTGAAGTTCTTGTGTATTTCTCTGGATTTGAATCTAGGCCCCAGCACTTATTTAACTTATTCAGTATGCAGCTTTAGACAAGAATGACAGAGGCTGGAGCAGCTTGTTAAATGTGGTGCAGCGGATAGTTATACTACCGCATAGTCCAGGCCAGTCAGATCTGAGGTGCGTCAGGTGGTTTCTACAGACACGTCCCTACAGGGAGAATCCCTTTGCTGGGCTTGGGTAAACCAGAAACCTTCAGCTGGACATAACCACCAAAACCACTATGACACCTGCTGTCCTAAACACGTCAGTGCAAGGACCTGAGCCAATCTCCAGGCAGAGGAATGACAGTCATGTCTATAACAAACACTCACAACAGTGTCGACACACATTTTCACAAAACAAACAAAAACTCATGACGGTATGCCAATACTACATCAAACATGACAAAACAACGCAGTATATATTTTACCAGGGCCTCGTCCTTATATAGCCCTATGCCCATGGGCGTGAATTACAGGAGGGACCGAACAATACAACCCCCCCCCCCCAATAATCACAAAATGGATGGAGACCTCGAACCCCCCCCATGTTCAACCCAAAGTTACACTCTGGCCTGTGCTTTAAACATGCGTTTCACGGTCTGCCGAAAGAAACACATGGGTGCACTTACATTTGCACATTCAACAAAATACATCTGCAAACGGCGACACATGCAGAACACTGAAGAAGTAAAATACTTTTTCAGAAGCAAATGAAAATGAATATTTAAAGATATCCACAGAGATTTTTTATTATAGACAATACGTATACTACTCCCTAGATATTATGTTCTTACATCAGTTTTAAATAATTTTAATGCATAAACAAATATTTATATCGTGAACATGCATGGCATTTGTTCAGGATAAGATTTACAGTAATGTATTATACAGTAATATTAAATTCTCACACCTGCCCTGGGGTCAAATTGACCCCAAAGGCACATGTCAGGTGACTTCTCCTAATATAATTATTGTAGGAGCGTGTAAGAGTCAAGTGTTAAATTATTACAAAGAAATGGTGAAGTCAGAGAGGACATCTGACCCAAACCAACCCAATATTGAACGCTATGTAAATACAATGACACCTGTCAAGTTAAAATTTTATTTTATTGCTTTTTGATTTTATTGTTTGGACTGTCTTAAGATGTGGGCAAAAAAGCAAAAATTAAAGACTGGGGTTGCAATGTTTTATGCTGGAAAGTCGCAGTCTCTTGTTTGAAGAAGAACGATGCCCATACTCTGGGATCTCGTTTTAACGAGTCGCCTGTGCTCATTCTCATTATCATCCGGCTAAAGAGGCTCCCCTAACACACCCCTCGCCTGCATGCACATCACAAGTCCCTCTCTGGTCCTTCATTTGCATACAATTAAGTGTTCCAGCCCCACAAACAGAGCTTGTTCTGTGTAAACCCGGCTGCTGTGTGACATTCTAATGTTGACTGAAATCAGTGAAAGGGCTGGATTAACAGAGAACCTGCATATTGCTTCTGGAAACAGAGGATTCGGTAGCCAGGCAACCACCCCATCTAAAATCCCCAGAATCCATTGTACTCCATTGTTGTTCAGTTCCAGACTGCGCAGCTATTTATTAAACCTTATAAAAAGCACAACCAGAACAATGTGCCACAATGGGCAAGTCTGTATTTCTAAACACACACATAAAAAAGTCCCATGGACGCCTGTTCTTGTATCGCGCATTCACACTGATCGCCACTCTCGAGATAATGTCATGTCTTTTTATTTGGGCCCAAAGCAAGTCAAAAGAGCTTCTTATTAGTAGACGACACGACTGAAAGAAAAAGTAAAATAAAATAAAATTGTATGGTTCTTCCAAACTATGATTTATTCCCTCTTCAGCTGAACCTAAAAATCAATAATTTTCCTATTTCAGCTGTTGCCCTAAGATAACAGATTAATAACGCAAACCTATATAAGCCTGCAACTCTTCCCTGGTTGGGGGGCGAAAAAAATGCTTTAGCGCAATTTATTTGCGGCCAGCTATGAAAGCTTGATCGATACATTAATAACAATGTTTGTGCAGAACATGTCAATCCCCAGCTTTAACAAATCACTATATATTTAGAGACACATGACACCAGTCTGGAATTGCTTTCCTGGCTTTCTATAGCTATGTAACCACACGCTTGTTATTTTGTGACAAGCTGCTTGAATCCGTTGGTTTTGGAGAAACCAAAACCTGTTTTTTTTTTCACCTTATAAGTGTATTACAGTCAAATCATGCTCTAAATGTTATTCCCATTTGCTCTTAACAGTGAACACATCCCCAAAGTTAACAAAAAAACCATAATAAAAAATCACATGTTGTAGCTTGACGTGTAACTTGGAAAAAATGATCCCACACAAAATGGTGAAAGATATTAAACAGTGGTCAGAGAGTTTCCAGTTCCATTACATAAAAGTTACACAAAATATGTGAATATGGGAGCAGTAACGTCGGGAAACTGAAGGTGATAAAGTCTGGTTCATCAAGAGAGACTTTAGTTACATTTTTCCTTAAAATCGTCAAGCTAGAAAAAGGGAGACAGGTATAATTTCACTTCTCTAATGTGAACAATGTCTTAATGGAAAAAAGGCACTAGTGGCAAATACAATTATGCCAACAGCAGCACTTGAGTGGCAGTGATTCATCTCAGGGTAAAGTTGTCCGTTAATGGCTTCAGGCTCTCGGAACGGATGTGATTTGTTCCTTGGCAAAACAGTTTGCCATGCGGCATATTAATGTCACCATTATCACTGATGAAGGCAGCTCATTTGTAAGTGAATATACAAGCAGACAAAATGTACGCAAATCAGTAAAAAAACAAACAAATTGTTTTTGGATGTGAAGCTGAAACCTGTGTGCCTGTTTTCTTACACCTTGCTGGCTTACCAATGAAAGTGGATGCTAACGGGATTTCTTATGAGAGTTCTACTTGCACGAAAATGTTCTGAGGGCAGGACTTAAAATGATCGGTTCAGAGAGTCAACCAATTAGATTGTAGAGGAGGTGGGTCCAAGAAAGCAGTAGAGGCTGGACCAAAACATCTGATTGGTTGGTCCCGCCTCCTCTAGTTGCTTGGGCCCACCTCCTCTACAATCTGACTGGTTATCCTCGAACGTTTTTCATTCTGCCCTCAGAACATTTTATGTGTAAGTAAAACTCCCATGAGCAATGGGATCGTTTATGCATAGAACCCAAGTATGCTAAAAATATATTTCACAAATATAAGAAAAACTGTAGTTGTCAGTCTTTAAGATTCCTTATATGTGTTTCCTGATCTGCACTCATTAATAGTAGGTGATATAAGGCATGAATAAAGACAGATTTTTTTAAGAAGAATGAGATAAGACAGGTGTGGGATGTTTGAGAGCAGTGTTTGACTTCAAAGCAGATCTCCATATGTTTAAGAGAGCAGCCGGACACTAAGAGTCAGATGCCAACCTGATTCTGACAGTGCTGACAACCATTCTGACAGGTGAACCTCTCTGGGCCCACTGAGATCTGGCGCTACAGTGAGCTGACGGTTTTGACACCTCAGAAAAGAAAAAAAAAATCTTGAAGCGAGTCATGCTCACTACCGTCACTAGATTGTTTTAGCTGGTACAGGACCCACTGGCCTGATCACCCTCCGTCTCCTCAACCTGCGAATTCCCACTAGCCTCACCGGCCTGATCCTCTATGGACCCCGAGTTCCAAATTTGCATAAAAGGGTCCAAGTGATAGTTCTTGAATACGTGGCATTTATAGCAGGATACAAGCGACTGGAAAAAGAGAGAGAAAATAAAGAGGGGTGGGGGATTTCCTTTATTTTTCTTAATGATTCCGAATAATGAAGCATAAGAGAAAAGCATAACTCTAATTCTCTATGATTAATATGCCCAGTGGGTGAGGCATACCAGTTGGCCTTGGCACCTGCTTTGGGAGTTTTGAATTGTTATTCATTTTCTCCATTGACTTCTCACTTTTTCATGCTGGCGATTAAAGTTGCAAAATACTGAACACTGTTGCTTTTATTGCTAATGACAAAACTAACTTTGTTTGCAAAATCTGCTAAATCTTTTGTCTTGGGGACATTGGGAAGCCATGCTAGGAAGTGCTAAAAAAAAACAGAACGAAATTAAACTGCATTTGATTAAATTATGCAGTTATTAAAATAATGCAGGGTGTTACGCAGTTTCAAACTCAACTACAGAGCATCCAGGTGTCTTACTCGCTCCTATAATTCACCCAGAGCCCTGTAAACATTTCAAATCTGCATATTATGCCAAGATCCATTCTGGCCATAACCAGAGTTCCTTAAGATGATGTAATCTGGAAAGAGGTGACCTTTTATCATTCTCTGTTTCCATCTATGTTCTGACTCTCCAGATGAGAATTTAAAACCCTTGAATTGTCTTTTCAGCTTTGTTATTATCCATGGACCGAAATGTGATTAGAACAGCAAATTAGAAATGTTCAGGAAATGATTGAAGCGATTTCATCAGCCTGAAAGAATTTACCATAATATGCAATAATATATACTTTTAATATTGCATAAGACCTGTGACGGACTGGCGTGCCATCCAGGGTGTGTCACTGGCTTTTGTCCTGTTCTGCCTGAAATTGGGTCCAGACCTGCGTATGCGGAGTTGGTACATTTTCCTCAAGGTGTGTGGGTTTCCCTTGGGTATCCCATTTTCCTCCCACGATCCAATGACAAGAAGTGGGCTAACTGCTGTAAGTGCCCTGAGACATGCTGGCATCCCAGCCTTGTTCCTGCTGCCGCATGGGATAGGCTCCAGCCCCCCTTGTGTCCCTGTCCAGGATCATCCGAAGATGGATGGACATTAATATAACCCACAGTTGCACAAACAGTTTGAGAGGAAGTATATTAACACTTACGCAAAACAGGCACCTAAATATATAATTCAAGACAAAGTGGAAACATGGTCATCAAATTAATATGGGTGCAGTCATATAATAGCAATATAGATTTTTGCCCCACGTTGCTTCAAAGCGATCCATTTCACAGATTCTTGTTCACTGGGCATTGGTGGATTTCTATGCATATAACGGCTCTTTACCCTGCCGCTGTTTTTCATAATATTCAGTGCTGGGTCACTGAGAGCCGGGAAGGGGCGGGGCAAAGGGTACGGAAAATGCAGCCTCCATACAAACAGCCACGGGCAGCAATCGAACCCATAACCCTAAAGGCGCAAAGCAGAAGTGCCTCCCACTCCTCTGTGTGCTTGTGCATCAATAACTGCAAATTCCCTCCTTTTGTGAGAAAGGCTGTGGTGACAGATCCACACGACAGAGATTTAAGAAATCTTATTAGACCTATCCTTTTTTAGGGATTAAATGAAAACAACCAAAAAGGCCTGGATTTGCTAAAAAAAAGTAATCAAGAAAAGAGATGAGGAAAAACTGAGCTTTAAATATGAAAATATGAACTCTGTATATGAATGGCATGCTTGTGAAACTATATTCTCATTCATAACACATATAAAGCATTCATAAAGCATTATAAACATCCATCCATCCATTTTCCAAACCACTTATCCCACTGGGTCGTGGGGGGTCCGGAGCCTATCCCGGAAGCTACGGGCACGAGGTGGGGAACAACCCAGGACGGGGAGCCAGTCCATCGCAGGGCACACTCACACACCATTCACTCACACATGCACACCTATGGGCAATTTAGTAACCCCAATTAGCCTCAGCACGTCTTTGGATTGTGGGGGGAAGCCGGAGCACCTGGAGGAAACCCAACGACAACATGGGGAGAACATGCAAACTCCACACACATGGCACCCAAGCGGAGACTCAAACCTGGGGCCAGAGGTGCAAAGCAACAGTGTTAACCACTGCACCACCATAACGCCCCCCATTATAAATATTACTATAAATATTCAAAAAAAGCACAACACATTATAGCCATGTTTATTATGCATTATGACTGCTTTATGAAGCTCTCATCTATTATAGATACATTCATAATGCAGTACAAAGTATCCTTAGTTTTTATACCAACCATTGTAATGCATTCTCAGGGTGTCTATAGTACTATAGATGAGAGCTTCACTGGAGCTTATGAAGTATTATAATCAACACTATACTGTAGTGTCTTACAACTGTCAATGGATGCTGTAACGCTTTAAGTCAATTCTTATACTGACCATTATAATATATTATGAAGGTATCTATAAAGCATTATAGATGAGAGCTTCACTGGAGTTTATGAAGTATTATAATCAGCTCTATAATACCAACAGAATATGTCAACGGAATATGCTGCAGTGCTTTATTAATTCTTATACAGACCATTATAATGCATTATGTAGGTATTCATAGTCTATAATGGATGAGAGCTTCACTGGAGCTTATGAAACATTATGATCTACACTATAATGCTTTGTGACTGTCAATAGAAGATACTGTAATGCTTTATTAATTCTTATATCGATCATTACAATGTTTTATGAAGGCATCCATAGTGCATTATAGATCAGAGCCTCATTAGAGTTTATGAAGTATAATAATCAACACTATAATGTGCTATGACTATCAATAGAAGATACTGAAATGTTTTTTTCTTACACCGACCATTGTAACACATTATGACAGTATTTATAATGCATTACAGATAACAGCTTCAAGTGTTACCAAATACACGTTATTTGCCATTTGTAGAAGTATATAGGATTTACTTATTTTTTAATAGCCCGTCAATCTTGCTGCAAGAGATTCAGACTCACTTGTATATATGGGTGAGACCAGGCTTTTTTGGGGGGAGATGGTGCAGCCCTTCAGAAGCAGCTGAGGTTAAGGGCCTGGCTCCAGGGTCCAGCAGTGATACCTTAACTTGACCACGAGATATAAACCCACGACCTTCCGGACCCCGATCCCCAAGCCGCTGAGCTGTAAGGCTCCCCAGCTCCCAGTCCACCTTCAGCTCCATTTCAGGGCTGACTTACAGCTTCTTCATGAAAAATAGAAGATAAAACATAGCTGGTGGAGATCAAACCGAAAGAGCACTGTCACCTGACCCTGCCTCCCAGGATAGACTGTGACCTCTATAAAGTTACTTGTCGAAAACAGCGAATATTAGTACAGTTATCGATACCAGGCATTAGTACATAGCTGTTATCATCCTTAAAACTTTTCAGGCAATAATTTTGTAGTTGGTGCCTGTTTAATATCTCAAGTTTTGCCCTCAAATATAGTAACCAGGCAGCCAGAAAAATAAATATATTTCTAGTAACAAAATTGGTTGTTTTTCATCTGATGAATGATACAGATTTCCCATTTTTCAAACAATTTTTGTCTATTTTCTTGAATCTTTTGAATCCACACTATTCTACATGCAGCATGCTAGGATCTGGTTTGAAAGATAATATTCCACATGTAAATACAAGTGTGGCTTGTATTAAACCCCTTCTGTCTAGCAATCAGGCCTGAGTCACTGACAAAGATAGTGAAACGGCGCAGGTTTCACACATTAGCTATATGCTAACTATCATCAGGGATCCAGGTAGCTTCATCTTCAGTTTCTCTGCCTTTCCAGCTTCAGACAAGGTTTCCTAAGTCATCGATGCAATGCTCAGATCCACTGCATGACCCAGTCCCCATGCCTTGTAAACAATCCCAATGTGTAGCTATTTATGCTTGTTTAAGGCAATTTTGACAAACGTTTTTAATTTTTACAGTTCTATTTATCAAACGTACTTCAACACCGAAATTACATACAAATTAACATCCCCACTCCCAAGTAATGACTCATCGCATATTATTTCAGCATGAAATCAGCCGGAGGATTCAACAGGATTCCAGTCATTTGTACGCTTCCTTTAATCCATTTTGTGATCATTTCATCAAGCCGACAAACAAACGGCAATCAAGCCCATGAACAAATATTTTCTTCCTTCCTTTAGACCGGGGCTCCTTGAAAATGTCTCCTAGGTGTTTTGGCCCATGACCCAGGTATTGATTTTATTTTCCTCTTTATATCCGTCTGAAATAACAGTGTGTTGAACTCCCGACAGCGGGGCAACTTGCAGAATGGATCTGTGCTCCTGTTAGTAAAGCTCAGTTTAAGAGGAGTCTGTGACACAGAGATCTGCAACAGATCTGATCTACAATTCCAGCATTTTTGCTACTTTTAATGTGTTTATCCAAGAGGCTATTTTACATTTCAAAATGAGTCAGTACACACAGAGTGCTTTTTTCCCTTCATGACAAAAACACAATAAAGACAATAAAGATAATATCTGCTCTGGGTTTTTATATTGCATAGTAATAGTGAATTACTTTCAATATTTTAAAGTACAGGGCATTTCACAATCATTCCATGAACAAAGGAAACTTCCGAGAGCTTTTTAGTACTACCTATTAAGACACATTTGGCATGGTAATATACAGCATAAAATAACATTTCTTCACATAAAGTATATAAAATGTGTGTAGGGTTAGGGTTAGCGACTGATGACCTTGGACTGATGACCTTGTTCACTTAACTGAACGGGCCAGAATTGCCTGTCGTTGTGTGAACATTTGCACGACACCACAGTAACATTGTATTCAGTATCAGAAACAAAAAACATAACTCACAGCACCACCACAGGTCTTATTTATATGTTTATGTATATGATTTATACTGGTATATGATTAATATTGCTTAAAATCTCCCAGTTGGTTAGATGTTTTGTACGCAATAGATGCTGTCGGAAATGTGATAGCTTATTCGCGATTTCCCTCATGGACGTGACGCAGAACATTCTTGACAAACGTTTGTTCTTGGCAATGCAGGACATAATTGGTCTATTTAGCAGTTACGTCAGTTTTGGTATGACCAGATGTTGATTGATTTAATTAACTAATCAGCATGATCTGGGATTGTCTGTGATCTCCCGTGACGTGTAGCTGAAGATAGCCACTGCCTGTCGCTATTCGACACGGCACGCTATACCCACCTTAATCCAATTCCACCGCACTCCGTAACTGGGTACCATCCAGATAATTTAGATTTATTCCAAGGCGCACGCGTCATGTTTGCTGTCTTGTAGCTATTAATATCGCAGCTGACAGCCCTCCGCCCCGTTCTGTCGGAGACGCAGCATGGGCTGTATATGCTAGAGCTAAAACCGTTAAAACTGACCCGTCCCATGATGGCCCACGCCGGCGGGAAGCCGTCGATCTGTCACCACCGGGGCTTCGCTCGGCCCTCATTGTGTGGACTCATTAGAAAGGGCAGACGAGCACACCGCCTCACCATTCGAATTCGCTGCCTCATGCAGAAACATGTCACTGCCAACAGGGACAAGTGGCAAGACAGACATCATGAGGCCTTTCTTTACTTATTGGCTAAACATTCTATAGCCTACAGCTAGTCATATATGTGCATTCAGACAAATAAGGAAATGTATAAATTCTACATACTGTATACATTTATAAAGTCTATACATTCTACACATTTTTGAGTAATATTTAATTCATATGGGTTCGGTGCAAGGCCCTTCTCTTACTGTAAAACACATACAACATGTATGACATGCAAAAAATAATCTTCCAGCAGCATCTGGACAGGGTTTGGAGGGCCTATATTAGGTAATATAAGGTACAAGACAGGAATACACCTGGGACAGGATGCCAGCCTATCACAAGGCAGCATTTTAAAGACGACATGTAACCCAACTCTTTGTGGCATGGGAGGACAGTCATGTGGCAAGGGGAGAGCAGGGGTCTGATTCAACCCAAAACCCTGTCGGGGTCAGCCGCTGTGACACCACTAAAAGTAAATTCTTTCTATATTCAAACAACGAGTGAGCTAAATGAGATTATATAGTAACACAATATTTAAGGTTTACCGCACCAGTAGTAGAAGCGTATGGGGGAGGAGGCCCTGACAACGGGGCTTTTAATACCATCAAAGACTGAACAAGACACGTTTGAAAGGTTGTAGCCGTAGCCGGGTTCTGATAGCGAGCGCTAGAGTGTAAGTGCTCCGCTTTGATCTGCGCGAGAGGTGAATCGCACCGCTCATTGAACGTCGACTAGCATTCAGAGTGCGGCGCAATTACAAACCAGCCATCGCATTTGACACATGCGTTAGTGTGCAGTGCCCCGCGGTGCGGAGGGTAATATGCATGATTGCAAGGGGAAGGTGTACCCCCTTTGCGCCGTTTTGAACAGCGATGGCAAGTACAGAGCCGCGGAAAATGTTCTGTTATTGTAACGCTGATGAGTGGCACTTGTACTAATTAAAAGGTAATTGAAAAACAGTTGTTTCTCAGTATCAAACAAATGAATAAACTCCCACTCAACATGCTTTTTTTTCTCCCCATAGGTCAATAGCAAAAAGTCAGTGGGTATGTCATGTAAAATTCATCGGTTTATATAACTTAACATAAATTCCGCATTCTTGTTCAGCATCCGCCACCCACCTACAACCCAGACAAAGCCTAATAAAAAACCTTATTTTTTATAAACAGAATGGGAATCAAATAACTGTCAGCCCTCCCTAAATCCTTAACAACAAGGATCTGTCTATGCGCCCGCATCATGCTGTAGTCAAGCCATTCTCTTTCACATCCCACCTCTTCCTTTGTCCGTTGCCTGGGAAACTAAAACGCACTGTCAAGTCTTGGTTCGCTTGCGAGGGAGCAGAGGCGCCCTGCTGAAGGCAGCCCGGCGAGGCAGCCATGTTTGACCTCGTCTGTGCAGCGGTCCACGGCGGTAATGCACAGGGCCTCTTCTCCAGGGGTTCCCCTTCAATCTCCAGGGCCCCCAGAGGGAAATCTACTGTGGAAATATATGATTCTGACACACTAAATACACACTTTCTAAACATTGCTCACTCCCAAAACGCTGTTAAATGACAATCAGCCCGTTGCTAAAAAATTTCGGATCCTGTGGTTAAAATAATCCAGGCAGCTAGGAATAAATAAAACAAAGTTTTTTAAAAAGTGGCTTAATTGCAGATTTGAACGTTTTGTACGAACCGGGATGCACATGAATTCCACAGGTAGCTGTACTGTGTATAGTGTGGGTTTGTACCCCGTCATTCAGACATTTAGAATGTTATCGACATACACATTTTTATGTTATATTGATAATCAGATATAACACATTTATATAAAAGCCTGGGTCAGTGGTGACATGTACCAGCTATGGCAATAGATCATTGTCCCAAACAGGAGGTAGGTTCAAATCCCAGGAGGAGAGCTGGTAGGATGTCTGGATAAGAATATCTGTAAAGCTAAATAAATAATGCGTTCCTGATGCTCCAAGGAATGCTGCCCCCTGAAAGCCACAGCTGACTCCCCTTATTCCCCTGCCACTGGCCCCTTTCTGGCCCCCCCCAGCCAGAAACACCTTACCCCAAAGACCCCCGAATGACGAGGGCACGGGGAATGTTTTCGGCCTCAAGGCGGTACACTAGCCGCTCTCTTACTGGGGTTGATCAAATAGAATAATTTATATTCAATACGCCACATACTGTATAAGATTAAATGTTCCTCGGAGACAAAAATAACTATTGGTATTTCAAGGACATTTGACAGTGCAAGATAAACATTAAAATAAATCTGCTGTATGTCAGCCAGCCGTAAATGTTAAGCTGAACGCCAGTCATAAGCTCAACTACAAAAATACTGGGTAAAAGTACTTATTGCGGACTCCTAAATGAATGCAAGATTGAAAAATACATATTATTAAGGGTCTTATTTAAAAACCCTCTCAGACACATATCATTCTTTTGTCTTATAGTACATTTCTGACACATAAAACAATTGGCATTTTCCATATAAATATCAATAGACTTGGGTGAAATTGAAGGTAATACAGAGGTATCCTTCCAAGCACAGAAAGAAATACTCCCATTTAGAAACATCGATCTCCTTACCTGATACTGAACATTTTGAACGGATTACCACAAGATGTGAGGATTTTATAAAGCCCATACAGCGCATGTAATACAGTACCGCCAGGATTTTTAACCGCGTGGCTCTACGAACCATAATACCCAGGTATGAGCATTTTAACAGACTTCATTTCTATCCATTTCCCCATAACCACTTATCTGGTACAGTGTCAGGGTCAGCATGAAGCCAGTTGCAGGTAGAATAAGGCACTAGGAAGGGAACAGCCTGGAAGCGATACCCGTCTATCGCAGGGCACACACTCACACACACAATAACACCGTATGATGCCAGCTCATCTAAGCACATGTTTTTGGTGGCTGTAAATGAGTTTTTGCTGGGAAAAGAGTAACAATCGACAATGGAAGACCTATAGAAAGAACATCTGTTAGATAAAAGAAAAAGAGCTGAATTTATAATAATCCATCAGCATCCTGTTAGTGGATGTTAGTCAGGCCAGAGGACTTCATCTACATTACAGGCAATATTTCCCCTGGCCAGACAGCATGGGAAATACCCCCAGCTGCGACAGATGCCCCCTAGGGTGACCTTCCCTGCCATGTCACCACCAAGGGTGAAAAGAGTACTGAAAAATCCTACGCGAGTAAACGAATTGTAATTCTAAACAGTTGAGCAAAAGTAACCTCTTCTAGAATCTACTGAGTACAAGAGTTACTGGTTTAAAAAGTACTCAGAGTATAAAGTATTTTTGAATTGTTTTCCCCCCTTTATGTAGCAGATGCTGTTCTGCAAAGCAACAAACATGTGGGTTAGACAGCATGACTGGTGCAATACGGAGATAAGGGCCCCTGCCCAAGGGCCAAACGGTAAAATCACTGCGTCAGGCCATGGGATTTGAACCGGCAACCTTCAAATCACAAGCAGAGTCTTATGTCATAGAGACACACACAGTCCCACAACCAATATGCACCATCTAAATAAACTGAAAACGGCACAAAACATCCAGTAAGGACTCACTTTACAATAAAATGGGCTTCCAACAATTTTACCCTGTGGGCTAAAAACATTCTGACTGAATTTACTGCTACAAATTCAACATGTGTCTTTCTGACAGGTTAGTAAGTACTTGGACCGCTTTCAAAGGGAAAAAAAAGCACCAATGAGATTCTCACAACAGAATCCTAGCAGCTTCTCAAATTTTCATTAATGTAGGTTTACTGCATGGGTCACCATAGTGGGCCTCCATTTTGAATCAGTTTCAGAATGAGATGATTCTTAAAATTTGTGCTGTCCAGCTCGATTAGCTGTACACAGTCACTCAGCGCGATGAAGAAGGTGTTCACATGCAGCAGAGGCGGGCAGGGCTGTGTTCAATACGAGACACTTTTATTTATTTATTTATCTACACAGTTCATTGATTTAGAACCCTGGGGTGGCAAGCTTTGCCGGTGAAGCTCAAAGACATTTTACTAAAGCAAAGTAAAGCTAATGCGACACTTCAGCACCACAAGTTCACATAGCAAGCATCTCACGTACAGAGCAGTACCATCGCAGCGGCGATAACCTAAACCAAATTACCTAGCTAGCCAAGCCAGCTCAAAAAATTGATTGCAAATAAATAATTTAAACGAGTCTTGATAGCTAATGATAAACTATGTTAAACATCATCACAGACTGACAACTTTGTTGGGTTTATAATGTTCATAGCTCGCTAGTCGAGTCAACCGACTTGGTGTGATGACGTGTCTTGGCTTCTTCATGGAAAAGATCCTGCAGGGGTGACCATGGATGTACTAGTTCTATAATTGTAATAACCGTGACCCCCCCAGAAGCTCCATGACTAGTTATTGGATGTAGTTGAACAAGGACTGCTGTTCCCAAGCCCATTCATCCACCCGCCCATCTTCTGTAACCAGATGGCCCATTCAGGTTCGTGGGGGGGTCCGAAGCCTACCCCCCTGTTTTTTTGTTCTTACGACCACACTGCATTTCTTTTTACTTTGTTTATCATTATTTTCTGAGTTTTCAAGGCGTCGATTGCATTGTGTTTCAGATGCAGGCTATTTGCAAAACCAGTCGACAACGATAGTCCCTCCCCAAAGTACCGAAGTACCAAAGAAGTACTCCAGCTGGTTTGGCACTTTCAGTACTGGAACTTTTGGTACTGGTGCTCAACTGGAAGTCAATGGAAAAGCGAAAATACTGAAAGTACCATACCAAAAGTACAGTAATTGGTGCGGTGAAAAGCACCCTTAGAAATTGTTTATCCATTGCTTTGTTCATATGATATTGTTTATAAAGCTGAGTACAGAGAAAGAAAAGTCAATGTGCTGCATTTGTATAAGTTAAAAGGGCAACAGTGTTACTTGTTACAAATAAACCGCAAACAAAAAATGAAAGGCGAGGACCACAGCCTTTGCTCATTACCTGCAGGAGCTGGTCTAGAACATCGAGTAGCTGTTAAAAAAAATCACAAGTCTAACAATGAAGTCAATTTAAGTTTTTATTACCCTGAAGGGGCAGTTCACCCCAAAACTGAAAAAAAAAATCGTTTTAGAGGGTTATTGAAGATAACCCACAGACTTCGTAGTGAGCAGTTTAGGGTAGGAACTATTTTCTTTTACCGAACCCCACACACCAATTGTATCACTGCACAGGTGATACAAGCCCCCCTGGCAGTCACGAACTGCTACAGCACTGTAGTATAGTCCACTGTGTGAACTACTGGCCACCCAAAATTTCTAATTGCCACTGATTGATACATTTACTAATTCAATTGCAATGCTTGCTAAGTTGTGCTTCTTAGTGCAGTACAGAGTAAAAAACATTTCACAATACCCAGCTGACTATTGCAGTCCTTATGAAATACAGGACATGAAAACCAGTGTATTTTATATAGTACTTTTAGTCCAACACTTGTAGCGTAGTGCCCATATACAGGCTTACATTTATTATTAGACAGACCAACTCATTATGCTAACAGCCAAAAAAATTAATCGGGCAACTTCACACACATTGAAATCGAAAGAATCAAATTGCAGTATTGATCCGTACACCAATTGCTTAATAATGTAATAATTCTGGAAAAAAAGGAAACGATTTACTTACAGTTAGGATTGCACTTAAACTTTACAACACTGGTCCCCACCAGTAAAGTCCATGGCCTGGAGAAGATGTTCTGTAAGAAGATTTCTGTCCTATGTCTTACACTGGCATGTCAAGAAGAAGTCTTTAATGGGGTTTAAAAGTGGGAAATATGGTGCCAGGAGGGCTTTTCTTCATTGTGGATTGTTGCCAAAGTATTCATGGACCTGTGACAACTGGGGTTGTACCACGTGGTGACATCAGAAGGACACTGCATGGTCTGGTTCAATCAGAGAATCCCAAAGACCACTGAGAAATGTGGGTAGATGGTAGTTATACCGTGTTGGCTTGGCAGTGGAGGTCTCTACCACGCCATGATTACAGCTCAGAGGGTGATATTATCCGCATGCAAGCCAGGAACATTCAGCAGTCAACATTGCACCTCTAGACCTGTGTGTGAAAAATTAAGCTTGTTAGGGTGTGATCCATGACAGCTGCGTGTTATTTATGTTGGACTACAGTGACTGGAGTTCTGTGTATTGGAAGACATGTTGTCATGCAGAAGCCAGTAAGGGCTAAGGTTAATTGTACCCTGCCATGGAATGTGTGCAAAACAAATTTAGAAGGTCAGCTGTTTGTGTTTATTGGGTGGTTATTGGAGCGATTATTATAAGTTTTGGCAAAACAATTTTCCTTTGGGTGTCTGAAGAAAAGGTTTGTGGTACTGAGTCCAGATCTGTATTAGTGAGTTAGTGATTTAAATAACTATAAACATATTTAATCACCATCATACAAGGATAGAACGACATCTCCTTTTATACTTCTTCTTTTCATAACAATAATAATTGAAGATCGATTATTATGGGCAAATGTTTGTGAAATATGCGTTAGCCATTAAAGAGCAAAACGGTGGTATTATTTATTTTTTCATTAAATTGGTACTGCATCTCTGAGCTGCCTTCTGTGAACCGCCTTCACGGAGACACATTTCAAATCTCCACATACAGATTAATGTGATTGTTCCTCACTTCATTCTAACTTGGCTTTAATTGTAATAGATTTTTTCTTTCAGGCATTTTTAGAGAAATCTTGATGCTAAGGATCTTTATAAGAAAGTCAAAGCTGCTGCCTGCGTGTTGTGAAGTTGCTAGCTGATTAATACAATAGGCTATTGGCTTTTTTTTTACAGAACAATAAGGGGTGATTTTATAGACTATGTTATAATTTTCAAATCACTGTATATCGTCACATGTCATTTCAAGGAATGTTAAGGATCATTTGCATATATTGAGTCACTCTGATTACAGAAGAGCTTCGGTTTTTCATGCATACAGCCTAAAGGCATGATGCTGGGTGTTAAATGTACATTTGCAGCAGTTCAGAAAGTTGTTTTTTAGTAATTCTTATTATTAGTGTACACAGATGGCATGAATAAGCATTTTAAAAGTGTGATTTATTCAGGTGTAGTTCACAAAGTCACTTTCAAGATCAGGATATATTCATAAGGCCTTTGCTCGTTATTTCATTATTTTTATCACAGATTATTATGATTATTATGCTGATGATAACACGCTCTTGAGTCCATTGTTTGCTTTTGCCGGATAGGGATAAGATTTGATTAATGTAGTTTGAATTCGTGATTTTTGTGCTTGGAGTTTTGAAATAACAAGATGTTTTCAGACTATGTTTGATGGAAATTGTAAAATAGCATTTAAAGCAAATATTAATTAAGTAAACGCAGCTGAACATTCATATTATTTTCTTTTGTATTTTTTTTTTTTGGGTTCATTCATTTGGGTCTCACATGGTGTTTCTCCACTCAGTTGTGATGCAACATGTAGTGTTTGCAACCACCTGATGATAATGTTTTGGGAGAAGCTTGCCCATCATTCGATTTCTTCAATGGAGACTCGTACCATATGGCAATTTTATAACAGCATTCGCATATGAATTGTCAGCTGGCAGAGGAAGCCACCATCCATTTATAAAATCAAGTATAGCCATATGTACCTGATAGGGAAGGCTTTTTTTATGTTCTGGAAAATACTCTTGGCTGTGCTGATATAATGGGCTGAAAGTTCTAGGTGAACCTGTACTCTCTCCACCTGCTCATAATTTGTACCTCCTGTTACCTTGGCCGGAGAATAAAATACGTTTTTAATCTGTGCTATGCAGAAACATGCCACGGTTTGAACGATGGGAGTCATGAAATCTAACGGCTCCGCGTCACTGCCTTCTGTGTTCAGCAGTATTTATGTAGATAGCGCTTCCAAGAACAAGCTTGGGGCGACAAAGGTTGATTTTGATGTCGTCCCTTTGTTTAGTGGAATAAGGTGCTATAAGAAAATAGTTAAAAGGTCAAGTAAATATATGGCTGCATGTTTTTAAAAATTACATCCATCCATACATTGATCTATTTTTAACCCAGTACAGGGTCAAAGTTAAGATGCAACCTTGATAACTGGGGAGCAAAACAGTGGACATTTAAATGGCAACAATGGAAAGCTGTTGTGTTATTTATCAGTATGTATGTCTGTGTGAATTCAGGTGGAGAAAATTAGGAAGTGATTACCAGAATAAATAAATGGAGCTTGTGCGTTATTTACCCTGAGCTAAGCATTTTGAGAACAGGGGCTTGTATCACAAAGCCGGATTTCTTGCTTAATGGGATAACTTGTTGGATTTAAGGTATCCCAGTTTAAATGGACTTTATCTTCATTCATTTACATTTAGACCATACTACCTTAAATCCTACAAGTTATCCGGCTAAGCAAGAAATTCAGCTTTGTAATACAGGCCCCAGTTTACTATTATTATTATTACTACTGCTACTACTTTATTAAATCTTTAAAAACTGTAAACTCTTTGAATAAATATACATGCATATATTTTTAATTCACCTTTGTTTGAATATGCATTAAAGCAGAATCAAATGAATCGGCAAGAACAAAGAGAACTGATCAGGTGACCAACATGACCGGTGCGTTACCAAGTATATTAGTGTAGAGGTACACCCCAATGTTTCAGCAAAGACCACACTTGTATATTACATACCAAAACAGATACAGTATTCTTACTGTATGCTAAGGGTAATGAGGAGGATTTCTTCAGAAATGGGTCACAGAGGATTGGGACTAAGGGATTTGGAACAAATAAAAGAGAAGAGATAGGGATATCTTCTAACACTGTCCCAAGAGAGAAAGGGGGTTCCGAAGTAGCGTTTGACAATGAAAAGCCAACGGCACTGGAAGGATTTCAAGGGGATGCACTCAAACAGGGAAGTCTGTGAAGAAGTGACACATAATGTGAGATTTCAGCCTTTCAGAGGCTTACTTGCCAGTTCTGGAGCCTAACGGATGAGTAGCGCATGAGGTGGAGTGCGAGGTCTGAAGCTGGAAGCAGGGACAGTACTTAGCGCCATCCGTGTCACGGATGGAGCAGACAGATATGTGGTTTAATATATACTGTGAGCTTCTACATCACAGGAGCGGCAGGTCGAGAGGGACTGAAACGCGATGACACAGGTGGACCTAGGAAGAACTTATTGCCTATAATTCCTCGAATCCCTGCTGTAGGCCACATGCACAGTCTGCAATATGAAGGTTCAACGAAGAGATACCTTCAAGAAAACGGCCATCCATACATTTCCCTTGTCCGTTTATATAAAAAGTCCTGATCCGGCATCTATCCCCAGAAACATGGATCATGCATGAGCCATCAGCCAGGCTCCTTGACAAAGCGTTTTGAAAACAATGCATGCAGCCCACACTGACGCTTCCTTACCCATCCATCTTAAAAACAGTATTTCTGGGCAGGATGCTGTCTCATACAGCATAGGTGCACCCTGGACAGAATTCCAGTCCGTCAGGAGATGCACATACTTTGCGTAGTTAAGAAACACCAATTAGCATGTTAGCATGTCTTGGGGCTGCCGGGGGAATGCCCCCATGACACAGGGAGACCTCCCCGCACACATGCACAAAGAGCAGAACCCCCAACTCTGGAGATGCTGTGTGCTATGCCACAACACCTCCCTTGCCAGGCGACCAGCCTGATAGAAAACTATAAAACACTTACTGTAGGTAGTGTTGGGATCACCACCCCGCGGGGTCCGTTGATCAACGGACCCGGCGGGGCGGTGATCCCAACAGTAGCTAGATGCTAATTCCCAAGTGTAGCAAGTAACCCCGCTAACACTATTCACGTGACTAATGTTACAATTAAGGCAGGGTAACCTAAAAAAAAGTTTCCAGCTACAGCTAAGACTTAGAATTTAACAGTGTAATGTCAAAAATGACACGGGTTCAAGGGTCAATGGCATGTTAGTAGTATGTACATGTAGCTCTTTTATAAAATAACATTTTAAGAACATAAGAACATAAGAAATTTACAAACGAGAGGAGGCCGTTCGGCCCATCAAGCTCGTTTGGGGAGAACCTA
>JAODLD010000056.1:555965-587113 GCA_026781065.1 Mormyrops boulengeri | reverse complement strand
TTCAGCTCAGCTAACCTCTCCTCATACGACATTCCTCTAAGACCAGGAATCATTCTCGTAGCCCTACGTTGCACCCTCTCCAAGGCAATTTTATTATAAAACAATGTTTTTACACATTAATTGCGTTAAAATGATGTTCGGTTAATCACTTTATCGTGCAGATATTGACAGAACTTTCATGTAAAACGTAATGAAGTGTAAAACACAGAAAAAAAAAAACGCTTTCAGCCAACTTTTAGATGAGCTTTGTGTAACATTGGGAATGTTCCCCGCTAGCTGTGAAGCTACCGACTCAAGGCATACAACACTGAATGCACTGTCTGTATCATGGCTTCTTACGTTATACCTTCAAACTATGGTCTCCAGATGGTAACTGCATAATGACAGTAAAATATTGTAAATTAAGAGATCATATTTACAAACATAAGTAACATGATATTTGGTGCAGTGCATGTGTTGTATGTCACGCGGTTGGTTGTGCATGCTACCTGCGGCCCATGAATCTCCTGTATTTCCCTCAGTCCACCCCGCTGGGCAATAGGCTTGGAGGTCAGCCATTTATTCACAATAGGCAGTTGGAAATATCACTTCAGGGGTTACAATCCCCCGGTGCCCTTGATCACAGAATTCCATTATCAGAGCATTGCATGATGGTCCATGGGCAAGTTAGGCAATACTAAATAATTCATCCAGTCACTCAGTCAGATAAATGTTAAATTCACTTCTGGTCTTGTAGTGGAGTTTGTTCCAAATTACACTCTGTCACATTTTGGCAACCTGATGGGTCATTTCAACTGGCATTTAATAATGTAACGAGAATCCCGTTTGATCCACACACTACTTGATGTTTTTTACTCTTATCTCCAAGTTACTTACTTAAATGTTCCACCCATTATTGAGCTACACTTATTTGACAATTAATATGTAAAAAGCTTTACTAAGAGTCTATAAGGAAAAGTTACAAAGACAGATGATTATGAGCCAGTAAGGGCTCAGGTTTGACAGTAGAACATGAAAATAGCTAACTCGTAGCTTGCTGATTGTGGTTGTGTTCAAAACCGACTATGCAAAAGGGACAGAAATGTAATGAATTTAATGTAAATTCACAAATGCATGGAGCACTTAATGAAGATGCTTAATTTGTTTATGAGTGACTAGGATTCCTGGGGCATATAATATAGGCAATAATCCATCCATTTACCCATCTTCTATACCCATATATTCGAAGCAGTTTATTCATTCAGTGATGAAATTTTATTACTTCGTTGTACCTGTGGTCACCATTGTTTTCATTGTTGTTCATTATATAGAACGGTGGATGAAATCGGAATCCCGTCCACAGAGGGGGAATTACAGTTAGCATTAGGAGGATAATAAATGTGGTATGGTGGCACAGTGACTTGTACAGTTACCTTACACCTCTGGAGACCAGCGTTTCAGTCTCTACCCCGGTTCTATGTGTGTGGAGTTTGCATGTTCTCACCGTGGGGTTTCCTCTGGTTTCTCCTAGCGGTCCAGGAACATGCAAAGGTGAAATGGAGTTACCAAACTGTACATGTGCATCCAACATGAGTGACTCCCGGCCTTGTGCCCATAGCTTCTGGAACAGGACATATGGGCAAAGAAGGGAAAATGAATTACAGAGGCAGGAACATGGATGTAATAACAAATTGGGGAAGACGAAGTCGAGCAAAAAATTGTGGAACTGGAACTGGTTCTAGGACACCACAAAAGTACATAAATATAATAATGTCATTGATACAAATTATTGTCTTTCAACAACCAATCACATACCACATATCAAATACTAACGTTAATTTCGCACTAAAGTTATACCGTGTTGTCTTTGGTGAAGGTGCACATGTGGCTATGAGTTGAGGTGGAACGTATGTATGGTCTCAATCTCTTTGATGCATTTCTGCATGACAAAATTGATGTATATTTACTATGTAAGATAATATATTTGTCCTTCAACATAGTGATAAGCTGCAGCACTAATAAAGTACATATTCGTACATCAAAGGCTCACAAAATAGCTAACAAATACAGAATCTTCTAAGCCAACACAAGGTGCTAATTCATACTTGTTTTTCGTCACATACTGTAGTGCACAGCAGTAATCGGTCTGCATTCTCTGAGGGTTACAAAGTCACTCTGCACAGTTTACATCAGCTTCTTATAGAGTCCTAATGATTACATTCTGCATGCATTATGAAGCGCTAAATAATATTCCATACTCGCATATTAGAAATTAATACTGACTTCCGCCTCGTATCGGCGAGATGAATATTTTAAAAAATATTTAGCATAAACACTGCTATAAAGCCACATGAGATGAACAGGCGAGCCATAATTTAAACTAAACTAGAAGTAAAATTCATATCCCTAGCTAGTTTTGCGTTAGCCTACCATATTAACATAAACTAGCAGTGCCAGAAATACCACCCAGACCTACGGTTAATGTTTATGCTATCGCATGTGTATATAAAGCTAAACGAACAAATCCGTTGAATGCTGGTGAGGCCCTAAACAAGGAAGTGAGGTCGTTGATGAAGGTCCGCCTTGATGAGTGGTCTGACAGTTGGGAATTGCAAATTGAGTTTTCTCCCCAGCATGCAATGCAATTCCCGGGGACGCCATTGCATTTGAATAAAGAGGCAAAAAACCCATGGCAATACGGAATGCAATTCAGTGAATTGTTATTCTATTTTTTATTCAAAATATTTTGAAATGAATTAAGGATTGCATACGCACTTTGCACATTGAATCGCCGATTGCAAAATGTATTTTCAAATTACATGCTCAGATTAAATATTGAAATGACAAATGCATGCTCTAATTGAATATTGAATTGCCAATTGCAAAATGAATTGCCATTTGAATTTTTGTGCTTATAATCTTCCACAATTTACATTTGCATTGCAGTTATCACCCACAACCCTACAGTGCATAAGTGACTAGAAATAGGTGGGCGTGTTTGATCTAATTAGAAGTCAGAAGTACGCATGACCCGCGAGTAATTTAAATACATTTTTTATTACATGTCTTAAATGACGCATCAGGTAAGTTTGGTGAGGGAACATTGATCAACTGTGGGCAAATCTCGAATCCCAGGTTAAGTGATGACGTTGATTGAACAGTGGGTCTGGACCTGCTTCGCGGCTGAGCGATGCACCACTCGGATATGGAATGACAATAATTGCACAGAAAAGTAAGCTGAAGCGTATGAGCACAGGCGGGAACTGATGTGAGTCTTGGCGCCAGGAAGAGGAAGCTAGCGAGAAGAACCACTTCAAGAGCGTGAACAAGCTAAGTTTACAGTGCCATTTTATTCAGAGAGGGAATGAAAACTGGCAACATGATGGTGGAAATCCAGGAAATTTGTCTGTCTATCCTATATAATTATTCTATCAACACGGATGAATTTATTATAAGAATGTAGCCTAAATGTCAAGTTCTAAATAGATGTTATTGTCTATCCATCTAAATTCCCTATCACTTATGCCAGTCCAGGGTGTCCAGGCAGGGAGTGGGTGATTCAGGGTTTTAGGGCAACGTGCTTGTGATTGGAAGGTCCTTGGTTTAAATCTTGTGGTTGGCAGAGTTATTTCACTGTTGGACCCTTAACCAAGGTCCTTAATCCCCAATTACTCCAGGGACTGGTGGACTCTGATGCAGAGGTGGATCATTCAGGTCCCAAAAGTCCAGACCAAGATTTAATTTCAACCAACCAGTTGAATACTCAGTGACTGTAACTCTTTATAGTCAACTGATTGGTTGAAATAAAATCTTGGTCTGGGGTTTTACTTTCTGGACCTGAACTACCCAGCTCTAGCCTACTGTCTTCAAAACGTATGTTACTTTGGATAAAAGTATGTTCTGAGTATGTAAATTACAATCTGCATTTTAGAGATGGCAAGTTACCTGATACGGGGAAGACATGCAAACTCCACAGAAATTTTTTCTAATTTAAACATTACCCATTTGTAGAGAATCCTCTCTCAAGGCTACAATGCCAGTTTCCACCCAGAATCCAGAGCCTTAGTCTCTCTGCTCTGTGCATCGCTACAGGTGAGCTGAACTAACAGTAGACAGGTGCTACCCGGCTCTCATTTTAAAAACAGGCCGCGATAATTTAACAGGGGAAAACTCAGAGCATAGACTATTAGCATGCAGGCCATAATTATCGAGCTAAAAAAATAATAATTAAATAAGACCTGATGACAAGTGTGCTGAATTGATGAGATCAAAGCCCTTGCCAGGACAAATGCTGGCCAACAAAAACAGGTCATAATATAAAGAGAGAGAGAGAGAGAGATAAAAACTGGGGATAGAATCTCCACTCGTGGCCCTGAAGCTTCATGTCTGTAACTGTCAATAGACAGTCAGATAAAATTTAATGGGAGAACTGATTGCATCCTCTGGCATAAACCCTAAATTGTTGCTGATGAAGCTCAGGGAAGGGGAGGCGAACACTTCATCATAACTGTAAAAATGGCAGCAGGCTGGTGGAATGAAAGAGAGGAAATCGCATTTATAAGATCTCGACGGCAATAGCCAAGGGCCTGTATTGAGGCCTGAAAACACACTCATCCCGCTATTTATACATCCAAAAGCATGCCGTACGTTTTATGAATACAACTATGAATTTCTCGTTCAGCAGTCGTATTCTTCCATGGCATACAATCTGGCTTCTCCTGACGAAAGCTGGAAAAAGAGGTACGAGTTTTTTTTCCCATTAGATGCTGATATCTTATGGAGTTGGGATGGTGGGCAGGACCACACGCGGTCTTCTGCAGCTGTTGAATAAATTGGATTAAAAAACAAGTTTGACGTTTAAAGATGTTACCGCCAAGCTAACAGTTGGCTCTCGGCTGGATATTTCTCTCTTTTTTCTCGTTTGCGATGTCCACTAATGCTAACGGCTGCTTTTATCCATAATAAATATTAAATATTGAATTTAATATTTTTTGCTTTATCGAAAGGCATTAGGACATTCGCACATGTTGCACGCACTAAAGATGCACTATTACAGTTCTCCACTATATTAATATCATATAAAATAATAGCTCAAACATAAAAAGGTTATATCAGTATTTCAACATTATACATTGTGTGGAATTTATATCCAAAGTGACACACAAGTGAGGATCAGAGAGCAGGCTCAGAGAGTGTCCCTTGAGCAATTGGGGTTAATGGCCTTGCTCAAGGGTGACATCGCTCGGGGAAACACCGGATTTTAACTAGCAACTTTCCAATCACAGGCACAGAGTCCTAGGCTCATGGGAGTCTTACTTACACAAAAATGCTCTGAGGGCAGGAAGAAAAATGACTGGTTGAGAGAAATAACCAATCACGTTGTAGAGGAGGTGGGTCCAAGCAACTAGAGCAGGCAGGACCAACCAATGAGTTGAATGGATCCACCTCCTCTGCAATCTGATTGGTTGTTTCTCCCAACCAATCGTTTTTTTTGTCCCCAAAACATTTGTTTCTGCATGGTTCTGGTCCCGGAACCTTTGCAGTGTGAACTGAATGTGATAATCACTGTACTATGGAAACCGCTGCATATGTTACTTTTTTTGTGATTTTTGAATTTTTTTTTTGCATATGTTACTTTTTTGTGATTTAAAATTTTTTTTTTTGCATATGTTACTTTTTTGTGTTACTTACTTTTCTTTATACAGGATATCCAAATTTGTTTTAAATAGACAAATGGGTTTATTAGCCGTCACTGTAGAAAGACATAGAAACAGACAAGCCGTTTCAGTATATAGTACAAGATGACCATTTAAACTATCAATAACTCAAATAGAATATAGTTATAGATGCTTTCATGTAAAGCAGCAGGGTTAGTCCCTGGAGCAACTGGGGTTAAGGGCTTCGCTCAAGGGCCCAACGTTGACATAACTCTGTTGACTTTGGGCTCTGAACCAGCAACTTCCTGATTGCAGGAAGTCCTAGAGCTTTTTAGTTTAGCAATCTAATGCTCTTCCCTGAGAAGGTTCAAACCTTGGTCAGTACCATACCTGAAACTCAGACTGAATAATTACAAAGCATTCAAGCTACAGATATGAAGCTAGGGGCAGCATTCCTGCACAGCAAACCTCTCTGTGACTTTTGTACTAATTAGATCTCATCATTCCGGAAAACATGCAGTAAAGGCAGCACATCCGCCAGCGTCCTTCACTGGACACGCATTCCTTCTCTTCCTTCAAATCTGAACTAAAGACATTTCTCTTCCATGAACCTTTCTCTTCTGTCTCTTCCTCCTTTACTAATTACTGTTTTTTTTTTCTCCCTCCTGTAAAGTGACGTTGGGATTGTGAAAGGAGCTATAGAAATGTAACTTATTATTATTGAATAATAGAAGATGACCATTTAAACTATCAATAAATCGAACAGAATGTACTTACAGATGCCTTCATGCAAAACAGCAGGGTTAGTCAGTCCCCAGAGGTACTTGCTCAAAGGCCCAACATCGACATTAATCTGCTGACTATGGGATCTGAACCAGCAATCTCCTGATTGCAGGAACAAAGCGCAAACCCACCAAGCCACACACCACACACATGGTAATCAGATGTAGGTGTAGAGAACATTGGGTATCAGAGTGGCATGGGAACTCTGACAGATTCAGGGGGCCCAGCACTTTACAGGGGCTCTTGAATATGTAAAATTATAAAATTACATAATATAAGAGGGGCCCCAAGGTGATATTTTGTCAGGGGGCCCAGAATGTCTAACTACTTTGCTGGTAGTGGAGCTCAGAACATACATGTCCACTACAACCATAACATCCTTAAGCTAAAGTAAACGTTAGCTGAAGAGTTTGCTTTTTAGCTTAGCAATCTAATGCGCTTCCCTGAGAAGGTTTAAAACTTGGTCAGTGCCACACCTCAAACTCAGACTGAATAATTACAAAGTTTTCAAGCTACAGATATGAAGCTAGGGGCAGCATTCCTGCACAGCAAACCTCTCTGTGACTTTTGTACTAATTAGATCTTATCATTCCGGAAAACATGCAGTAAAGGCAGCACATCCGCCCAGACGACCTTCACAGGACACGCATGCCGTGACCTTTCCGGAACGGTCACTGTTGTTTCGGCATCGTCTGAAAGGTCACAGGTATGTTGGCTAAGCGGCTCTGCTACGCACAGTTAAATCACCTTCCCGGGAGAGAACGGACATTTTTATTGCACGTTACCATCTTGAATTCCTGCTGTCGTCTACGAGCACCTTGCTAAATTTGTGAAACCGTACCATTGCACTTTAGTTAAGCACCAGATGTTTTCCTAATATATATTTTTAATGACAAATATACATGCTGGCAAGAGGCGGCATTTCCATTTATTACAATAACCGCATCCGTGACTAAATGAAGGATGTTTACAGTTAATGCAAGCCTTCTCTCAGCGGACCTTAATTGACATTGTCTTTGATATTGATGGTGGTCTGCAGAAATGTTGTAGTGGTAATGTAATGGTGAAGTGCATTCCCAGGGTGGAAAATAATCACATTCAAATTCAGATTTCCACACTTTGCCAAGGTTTTCTTAAATATGCATTTTATTTGAAGCCTGTTCATACAAACAGCCCAAGATATGAGGGGTAATAAGCACATCTTAAAGCTATTGCAACACCATGACTAAAGAATAAACACTTAAATTTTGCTTTTTAGCCCATTTGGAATAAATATATGCACTTTCATGTGATTTTCATCTCATTGTAACCCGAGTCAGTTGTGTCATTTCGCTGAGAGTAATGGTCTGCGACGAGAAGGATGTTTGCTGTGTATGTCTGTTACTCATCAGGCTTAAATTATGCCAGGAGAAGCATCATTTAAAAATGCTTTTTGTTCATCATAACTTTAAGTACCATGAGAAGCATCATCCTGCTGATTCAGCGGTAAAACTACACCACCAATCAATGGTTTTTATTGTCATGTCTAAAATACTTCACGTTGAAACCGAAAAAGTAAGAGGCAAGTCTTTGTTATGTCACTGACACAAAAAATTGCATGTGGATGTAGGAATGTTCACATGTTAAGCCTTATTGATTTATTGCTATATATATAAATATACACGTATATATTTTGTATGCGTTTCTTTCCCAACTAAAAAATAACGTGCAATACAAAACAGGCACAGTTACTCTCAGATCAGTTACTAATGTTTCAGTTTCTATGTAAAGTGGATACTGAGACACTGAGTATAAACTGTATTCAGTCACTGAATTGCAATCTAAGCGTAATACGATCTCGCGGCTGCTTGAGCGTTAAGGACTGTGTGGTAGTACGTGGGGCCAGGAATAGGCCTCAATGCTGTGGGCCCAGATGGAGATGGACAAAGGCTACTCACACATTATCTAAGCACATCTATTACTCATTCAGCTCTGATTTGAGGTAATTAATTACGAAGGCAAAATGTTTCCTGGGAACTAAAGAAAATAATCTGTCCTTGAGGCTGGCATTATTCAACAAACAATATGATATAAAACCATGTCATGTCACTCATTAATATTCAGACCATAGTCATGACTATCTAATCTACTGGGTTAGCTGCCTAATTGTAGCTGGCACTAAGTGTGCACTACGATATGTCCAAGAAGTCTCAGGCTAGCTAAGGATGTGAGAAGATGTGCTGCCTGTGCATTGAGACATTTACTGATAGCCCACACACTCATCCAGACAGAGATTTAGCAAAGACTTGATTTTCAGGGATGCTGATTGGTCAAAGCATGTCATCCATGACAGTTATATCTCAAGCCGTGCATTTTCACTGCTATGTTTTATGTTTGTTACCATGGTGAATCAATGTACGCTGAACATGTATTGTTCTCCTAAACTGCACAATATTAAGCTGTATTTTTATATTATTTTACACCACACAAACTTTAACCTCTTTTCATGTATCAATAAAAATATGTTTGATTTGAATGAAGTAATAATTCATGATTTACAGGCCATTATAAATGCTTTAGTATTTCCATCTGTCCATTCATCCATTCATTCATCCATCCTTCTTTGAACCACTTCTTTACAGCAGGGGGAACTGGATCATCTCCAAGGCAACAGGGGAACATCCTGGATGGGATGCCAGTCCATCATAGTGACACACACATATAATATAGAGATGCCAAAAGACCAGACAGGAAATCTTCAGCTGAAAGCCCACATAACATGAAAATTACACCTAAACTCCACACACAGCAGGGAAGCGACCGCACTGCACATAGGCCACCCTTGGCTTAGTGCCTGTTGGCTTAGTGTGCGTTGCGCTTATTGTATATATGAACATTCAGAATGACAGAACAATGACATACAGCAGCTTTTGTGTAAGATAATAAAGAGAACTATTAGTTAACAAGAAAGCCTGCTTAAATTTTCACATTGGATAAGCACCCTGACCCCTGAACCCACCACATGGTTAAATACCTGTATAACCATGTTTGGCTTGTTTTTGTTTTTACTGTTTTTGTTACGTTTCACGCCTACTTGATGCGATTCTTGCCCATTCTCCTCAGCAGATTTGCAGAAGCTCTCCTCGGTCGCTTGGGGATCCCTTAAGGACGGCACTTTTTACACGTTTTCGCACAGACTCTCAGTACGATTCATAGCAGGACTTTCGCTTGGCCACTCGAGAACGTTCACTCTCTTATCCTAAATCCACTTTTCCGTGGCTTTAGTGCCATGCCTTCGGATCACTGTCCTCCCCACTTTTATGTATTTAACAGACTGAAGCAGGTCTTTCCACGAGGTACAACATCTATGATCTTTTCTAGCAGGGGAATGCTTAGCCACTTTTGTTGAGATCTCAGCGGGAAACAGGACTCAGAACCAGCCTAGAGCCAAAGACTCAGCCTGTTCTCGTATCAGTTCTCCCAAAAAAATCACCCCTACACTGTCACACATGGTTCAGTTCCCAGAAGGCTGCTGCTTCCCTTGATTCTAGGCTTCTGCTGGAGGTCAGCAGACTTGGACTCACACGCATCCCCTGAAGGACTTCCAGAAGAGCGTTCCTGCATCCTACCTCCTGCATCCTCTCCGGCTTGGCTCCGTCACACTGTTAGCCGTTAGCGGAATCTGTCTGCCTTCCCACACATGACTCTGCCAGTATGCGGCAGGTTGCTATGTCACCTGAAGCTACGATGCTCTCATTGGCACCTGCAGATGACCAGCGAGGACATAAACCCTCAACGCGCATAGTCTGCGGTTAGCCTGTATGTGACTACACATCCGATACCTTTATCAAATTCGAATTAAAAAGATATGACATGAAAAACTATTTCCGCTACCAACATCTGTGAGTGATGGGCTGCCAAAGCTTCATGGTGTAATACTGCCTTGGTGTTGTTTTCACTATTGAAATACTTTTTGATAGCTGTTTTCTTTAGCACCTGAAGGACTTGGTTTACTTTTGTTGACTTGTGCTTTGTCAGGGGAAGTTTCTCGGCGGCAGGCTGTGATTTTTATCTTGCAGGTGCACTCCCTGAAGTATCGGTCACCACGGCGACATACTGAATTCCGGATTGCGCTGCATTCAGAGTTTTTGCCTTGGAAACAATGTTTTTCTTTCCCCCCTGTTCTCCAAAAAGCCATTTAATCAAGGCGTGAAATTTCAGGCCTGGGCACCTTCACTCTGGCTCTTAAACAACTAATGGCCACCGAGTTCCTCATCGCAATCATACAGGCTGACTGTCTCGGGGGAAGTGGGGGGCTGAGAGGGTGGGGCTAAATGCCTAAAAGCGTTTGTGCTTGCTTATTTGTTTGTTTGTAACGCGAAAACGACACAATTGATTTTTCCTATAACTTCTTAAAATGCATTAACCTTTTGGAAAACAATAAAACAGGACGAAAAATAAATTTTATCCAGGCTATTGACATATAATAATTATTAATTATTAATAATGAACGACAGTTACCTTATGGTGTGACTGGCTTTTCTGCGGACTGTGTCGTAACATTTAGCGAGTACAAAGGTTGAAAAGCAAAGCCAGTTCCCATGAGGATAATTAATTTTTTTACTATAATCATCCAGAAATTATACTAATTAATACAGGGCTACCATGGGGAATACACAGCCTGAAATAACAGATTACTTCATTTTTAGTAAAGGACAGATGGAAAAGTACTGACCGTTAAATCACCGCTGCACGAGCAAGACGCAATTGAACATCAGGCCAGAGGTACTAAGATACAATACTGCCATCTGGTGTCGCCGAACTTGAGGTACAGGTCTAAAACCTCATAGGTTTCATAGGTTTCATTTAACCTGTGGCATTCTGGGTACTGTTCAATAACAGTTAAGAAAACATTAAATATGCAGACTTTCATCGTAATATTGTTATATCTTAATGCTAACTTAATACATTTAGTATCACACATACTCTATACATTTTTTTCCCATCTCATCCTGTGCTGTCTGGATTAGGCCCTAGCCCTCAGGACCCCAAACCAAGACAGCTGGTTAGATTATGGATGCAGGGCTGCTGTATGGATGTATCCTCCTGGATGGATGGAAGGATGGATGGATGAATGGATGGATAGATGGATGAATGAATGGATGGATTTTACTCAACATCTTCAATTTCATTTAAAAGATAATTATTACATGTAAGCTGCAAGTTGAAAAAAACACTAAGCAATTCACCTGCACAAAATTACATTAATATTCCATATTTTTATTTTCTATTAATTTGTAAATATTTTATATGCATGAAATGTCACAAAATCAAATTGATATGCATTAAATGCACTGCATAGTGAAAGTTCCTCAAATCTGAGTTCAGTTTTAATGAACGGACCACAAAGAGGAGAATTACAGTAGCACACGACAAACTGTTTGCACAGCTAGATACATCTTACACTGCAGTGCAGAAAGGCCACTCGAATGGTTTCCCAAATACAGGACATAAAAACAGGTCATTTGCTGTTCATTAACCTGCAGCAATGAGAAGGTCCAGCCTTTTGCAGTATCTACTGACTTACGTATACGTTACGCATAAATGCAATCCTGTTTTGCGCAAAACATTCACCTGTATTCAGGCCTATATTACTACACCTTGAAACCAGCCTTACTGCGTATTCCTATATATGCAATAACATGGGCCAGTGAAATAGTAAACAGTGAAATAAGATTGCCACTGCTGTTCACTGCACAGTGCACTGCACAAACACATAGGCGAGTGTGTATATATTTATCATTATTTGAGCTTGGAATCTATGCAAGGAAGCAAATGACACAAATCGTGGGATACCCCGAATGGGATGCCAGTCCATGATATGGCACCCACTCAGAGACTATGGGTAATCTGGAAATATGTGCACACACACACACAGGAATGAGTCAGTCAATGGTAAACTCCACATAAGTTCCAAAAGTTCCTGAGCGGTTTTTAATAACGTGTCAGTTGACGTTTGCCATTGTAAGCATTCTGGTAGCCGTGAGTGGGATTCAGACAGTTGTCATGTAATCTTTGTGCCACCATAATGCCTCTGGAAATGCTACGCAGCAGACAAGACTGAAAAGGCTTTCAATCTGCCACCCCAGTTTAATTAGCATCGCAAAGCCAATAAATAATACTCTCACTCAAGGGGCTGCTCTAGCACTCTGGCTTTGTTTAAATAATAGTAATAATAATAAAAAATCCCTTTTGCTTTCCAAAGAACAAGTTGTCTTGGGTATGTAATTACACATTGTCAAAATAAGTAATCTATTTCCCAGAATACGAGCAGCAGTCATATGCAGAGAAAGACACATCTTAGTGAAGACAATCACACACTCAGAAGCCGTATAGATTTATGTTTCTCAAGGGCTGCCGCTAATATGCTTTTGTTCGTGTTGTTTGTATAGCATATGAGCTCTCCATTAATCAATCATACCTCAGCGTGTAACTGTGAAGTCCATCTCTCTGTAATTTCAGGAAGGATAAGAAATATGGCTGCTACTTATTGTTGCGCTATTTGTGAGCAGCATATTATATATTGTCCTCCTAGTACTAATTTTAAACTAAGCAGTCATGATTTAGTCATATAGCTCCATGTTCATCAGAATATAGCTCATGGGAGTTTTACTTACACAAAAATGTTCTGAGGGCAGAAGGGAAAATGGTTGGTTCAGAGAGGTAACCAATCAGACTGGAGAGGAGGTGGGTCCAAGCAACTAAAAGAGGCAGGAACAAGCCATTTGATTGATCCCGCCTCCTCTAATTGCTTAGACCCTCCTCTACAGTCTCATTGATTATCTCTCTGAACCAATCATTTTTTGTTCTACCCTCAGAACATTTTTGTGTAAGTAAAACTCCAACAAGCCCTTTTGTCCCTTTCAGGTTCTGCCAGGTACCTGAGAAAGATTTTGGCACATAAAAAGGACAATTTTGGACTGTAAAGATGGCTCATGACTGGATCAGAACCACTTCTTCACTGTTATAGCTTCAGCAAGAAGGCTGATAACCAAAATGTCAAGGAACAGGTTGGGTTGGGGGAGGGGGGGTGGCAGTTGCTCTGCTGAAAGATGATTCTGACCGTGAAGATGGCAGCAGATGAAATGCAGTGCTGGCCTATCGAGCAGAAATGTCGGTAAATACGCCAAGCTAGCTTACATGTGTATACACATTCCGGAAAAATCTATGACCTTTTTGTTTGTTTTAAGGATCCACGTTCTTACATTTAAAACAGCAACTTCATCTGTATGAAATAATTGTGTTATGTAGAAGTGCTAGGACAGTACAGGTAAACTTCCATCCAATCTAAAGGACCTGGATTTCACTTAAGCACTTGCTGTGAGCTGATTGGTCAGTCTTCTATAATCATGCATGTGTCACTAATGTTAATGTGAAACAGCTGGATGAGTCCTTCAATGAGGGAAACAAACCAGTCAAAGCACAATGAAGCGGAATAAAGTGCACAACTATTACGTTATCAGATTTTTCTTCACAGTAGAGCTATTTTAAAATATGCATTCAGTTGCGACCAATACATAAACAGGTTGAATGTGCAGTGGTCTACAAAGTAAATAGGTGTCAAATGTTTTATCTAAGGGTCTATAGGATTAAGTACTGTATGTTATGAGAAACTGCCTGCGGCCTCACAGACTGCTGGTGCTATGTTCCCTGCAGGCGTTTCTGAGTTCTCTTAACTCCATGGAATCATGGGAAATGCGCCAGCTGCAACTGAAGGTTAGGGTGCCCCCCAAGCCGTAAGACTTCACCCCTAACAAGGATGGACTTACCATCACTCACAAAAGCACCCTGTAAACAGTTTGCGCATTCAGAGACCAAATTCCTGCATAGTTTCATAAAAGCCCTGATTCAAGCACAATTTCTAAAAATATTAAAATAATTAGATTACTTGATAATAGGCTATTAATGGTTGCCCTAATTTTCAACCAGAAGAATTCCCTGCTCCTTAAGGCAGGACATGAAGCAACTGAACTAGCTGAAAGATTTAACCCACTATGCCGTTTGTCATTCACTCTAACGTGTGGATACAGTGGAGATGGTCATTTGTATGCAACAAATATAGGTTCTAGAATGTTTTTTTTTTTCCCACAAAATCAAACAAGCATGAAGCTTGAAAGAGAAGGAATTTAATACTGGCAAATAAACAATGGTAAATTTGTTTTTTGTGGACAGGTCAATACTGCTTTGTTCTGATGATGGCCAGAATTACTCTGTATATAAACCATCATCTTTTAATTAATTAGAGTCAATGTAGGAATTTTGACTTCACATACATAATTTAAAGAGGAAACATTGTTCAACTGAAATACAATTCAATTAATCAATTTAATTGTATTCTTTGGAGAAGAAGTCACTATCATGAAAATGCTAGGACACATTTCAGATCTCAATCTGCAGCCGCTGATATGATATCACTGTGAACTGAAATGAGCTATTTAATACGCGCTACTGTCAACAAATACGATGTTCGTCTGGGAGGAAAACATATTTTCACAAGGAAAGGTAATTCCATTGCTGACCATGCTGTCTATATTCGTTTAATAAAACTGAATACATTCCACTGCCTATTACAATGATGCCTTGATTCAAAGTATTTTTATTCCCCTTCAAGCTACTAAAATTGCCATTTTTCTGAGCTGTAGCTGATAAAAGACCAGATCTCCACTTTTTCAGACACTTTTTAGTAAATCTGAAAACAGATTGACTGAGGTAATAAAATCTCCCGGACGAAAAACGCTCGTTAACGACTTTAAATAAAACGCATTCCAAGTTGCATGCAGAATGATTTGTAAATAAACTCTTTCATGCAATCATTTTTTTTTCAAACAGAAAGTAACATCCTTATGCAGATCAGTGACCATCTACCAGCCTGCAAGCCAGTCCCTCAATAATTAAATGATTCCACGGAAACGGGAAGTGGTGTGGCGTTTGGTTACAATTCTTCACTCAGCATGCAGACAACAACAAAACAAAAAAAAAAACAGAAAACTATGTCTGAGACGCAGCTGTATGTGAGGCCGCTCCATTTACTTTACTGGACGGGAATTTGACACCTGACACCACGAAGACTAGCATTTCAGCTGCATTCAGGCCTAATGCAGAAGCAATATTCTTTAGCATTCCCTTGACCTCACTCTAGAAGGGTAACTGTCATTGGAAATGAATTGTTCAACTGGGGGATGAAAAAATGTATTTTAAAAAATTGGTTACTCTTGTGTCATTTCCTGTTAAAAAAAAAAGAGGAAGGATAAGAAAAAATGCACCGGTTTCCCAAGTTTTTGTTTGCTTTGCTTAGTCTGTTTTCCTTCTGCCGTGGCTATAGAAGTCATGATGGATGAAGCACGTGCTTAAAGGGAAAGGTGTTTTTTTTTTTGCCAAACTAGTTTTTCTTCCAAGCGGTCAACTGGTATCCTATCACTGCTCTTCTGCTATTAGACAGGTATCTATTACAGGCTCATGAGCCAAAGCCTTTTCTGTTCTTGTGCTCCGTCTGGCCTTCTGGCGCAACCTGTGGCCAAATGATGCACATGCCCTGCCAGCAGGACTGCAAGGTAGGGGGCGCTGATTTCCCAAAAGAAAAACATAGCCAAGGCATTGCACGTTAAATGCCATATGGGTCAAAAACCAAACATCTACATTTGTTAGGATGTATGGCAACATTATGAGGAGACATTAAGAATTACTGGCAAACAGTAAAAACAGCTATAACCGAAATACCAAACAAGTTAAGGACAGGTTACCAGAGTTGGGTAATTCAAGTCCAGAGAGTAAAAGTCCAGACCAGGATTTTGTTTCAACCAACCAGTTGGCCTGAATTACCTAAGTTTGCAGTTTACATAATGGAACAAATATTCTCATAGTTATCCGAGATGGAAATTCATCTCACGTTATGAAACTGAAGTTTCAATTACAAATAACAGACCAATACACCGCCTCTTCCTGTATTTTAATGTTACCAGCTGCTATCACTACTTTTTTACATATATATATATAAACATATATCTCTTAACATGTTTCATGTTTCTTGTCATAAATCATCGAATATTATACAGTATATCAGGTACATAAGAATTTGTCACAAAAATATTCAATTTACCCGTGTCTCAGGGTATCCCGAACATGCAAAAATAGTTGTTTTCCTCATCAAAGTTTATTACATAATCATTTTAATATAGAAACGTCTTGCTTTGTGTGATTGTAATTATACAAGAAGGCTGGAAAATGCTCTCTGTCCTATATACTTTAAAGGTACATAATAAATTATATGCAAAACATGAAGACTATATAGCAGAATGAGCACATGAAATGAGAAATAAAACCAATGACAACAAAATATTTAATGTTTATTTATCATTAGTACGTTTGCATGTGTACATATGCATTCATATTATATTTACAATAAGAACACACAAAAAACAATTTAAACATTTGAAAACATTAAAAAAATATCCAAAGCCAGCACCAAGTAGGTCATTTATAGTTGTGGATGCCGGATTTAATGGAAATTGAACCTTTATCAAAATGTATACCTACAGGAGAAGTACAAGGCAATGTTGTAAGTAAGGGATTATTTCAGGTAGGAAAGAGCACTTATTTACGATGTACAGGAGTGTAAACAAAAGAGTGAACAGTATCTTGGATCTCAACAGGTAATTAACGTTCCAAAATGGAAAAAAAAAAAAGACTTATCCATTTTTAGACATTGCAGATCCACAAAAAATCCAGAAGGAAAAGCAACTTTTTTTATGTGTAAAGTGCTAATTTGCAGCAACTTTTAACTGCTCTTCCTTACAGTATTAATACTGAGAAGATACAAAAGGCCCGTTCAGTCACATTTGCATCGCTTTTCTTTTTTCCGCCACCTCTCTAGTCATGGCCTTTAATCATCCGCATACATACACATACACAGAAAAAATGTTTAAAAACCCCTGCAAAGACGCAAATGTGTTTTTATTTCTTCAAGTATTGACGTACATATAAATCAGGTTTTCCGCTTTCAGACGATTAAGGCTCATAGTGAAATGGCTTTTCAAACGGTAAGGCCACAATTAATTATTTCCCCTCATACATTTTATTGCTTGTTTTACAAAAAAAAAAAAAGACTTATTAGGTTTGTCAGAAATGATTTATCATACCACGTTAATAAATATTTTTAATTTTTAGTGCAACTAAATAAACACCCTTAAACATTACAACAGTTCTGTAAAAGTTATTAGCTGCTTTAAAACTTTTTAAACAAAACTGTGTCATAGTTGTAAAAAATTATAATAATTCAACAATGGAACAGATACGTAGCTGAACTATAGACTATATTCCAGTGCTAAGAATGAAGGGCATTTCACAATGTATCAATATGGGAAACACGCTCATTTAGGGCTTGTCTGTAAAATCATGAAACGGTTAATCTCAATGGACTATAGCAGTGAAAGTCTATTTTGCAACAGCTTATCCCAAAAATGTTATTGCGAGTTGGATAGATACAAAAAAACTAAAACGTAGCAGCCTGCCTTGACGATTTTTGCTTTCACGCAACAAAGTTCATTTTGAGATGGAAGTGAGCAAATGACCTTTGCTAATGAAGCCAAAGTAAATCAGAACAAACGAATATGCTTCCAGACTAGAAGAAGAAGACGAAGAAGACGAAGACGAAGAAGAAGAAGAAGCTCAGAATGGCATACATGAAAATATGAACAATTCCATTCATTCCATGATGCCATTCATTTTAACATAAACCTCTAAATGTAGCTCAACAAATAGAGCATTTCATTAACAATGCAAAGGTTGTGGGTTCAAAACCTGGAGAACACACATAAATTAAAACCCTTCCCTCTAACTTAAACCACTTTGGATAAAAGCAGCAGGAAAATAAACCCAAGTAGACAAGAAAAAGTCAAGAATGCACAGTAGATAGAGCCCCAAAATTCCAATCACTACAAATGGCAATTATACCCCAAACAGGGTTCTGATCACATAGTATAGTTACACAATAATGATGAAAGTACCGTGTTCAAGAAAATACTTTGAGACAGTGGAATGCACGGTGCATAAACAGTCAAATGAGTTACATGGTATCTTATCAGCCAGCCACTCCCCAAAACTTACAAGCAAAAAAAAGTCTTCAATTGAACGTTTATTTACGGCTATTTACGAAACCCCTACAGGTTGTTCTAACAAAACAATCCCATGGTCTACATTTACTATTATCACTGTACATAAGAACCTAGATTTTTTTCCATTTCACTGTTGTCACTCTAACCTTTACAAGACCTGGCTTAGTTGTATTAATGCATTACTTAATCTGACGCAGAGTCATGTCCAAGTGAGACCTACCAAACACAATTACTTTTCGGCTGATAATTCCTAATTTGCTGCTATTATGACACTGGTAGATGTGACCTTATCAAGATTTTTTTATGTAACTCCTGTAAAAGACGAACATGTTGACATGTTTTCAGTGGCTAAAAAGGGGCTTATATAGTCAATCATTGGACATAAACAAAGTGTATGAATATATAAGAATAACACACACACGTGGGTCACTTGGTCAGCTAATAAGCCAGTTATAATTTTACATATGTGCTTACATATGTTTAATCAGAAATAGATTCTCATTTCTGAGTACTAGTTATACTATATGTAAGGTATAATGCTATACTCTACATAGATGTACATTTTTGATTCTGAAACTCTTCCCCTCGACTGACTTGTGCATCATTTTTAGGGAAGGGTTCAATAAATGGTTGTTATATGTTATATACACACACACACACACACACACACACTCTCAGAGAAAAGGGTAAAAATCCGTAACTTTACTTGTCACTGGGTCTGTACCCTAAAGGATCCGGTTGTACCTAATAGGCCATTGTACCTTTTAAGGGACAGGAATTGACTCTGAGGAACATTTCTGTACCATCAATGGTACAGACAAGGCGGCATGTACCTTTGGGATCTTACTCAGAGTCCATTTCTGTGCCTTAAAATGTACAATTTAAAGGATACAGCCCCAGTGACAAAGGTACAAATTTTTACCTTTTTGTTCCTAAGACAGTGTGAGTGTGCGCGCGCGTGTGTGTGTGTGCGTGTGTATGTATGTATGTAAAATATCTACATATGAAATATATACACATTCACATATGTACAGACATACGCAAGCACACATACATAAATATGCAGAGTCATACACACACACCATTTGTTATGATTTTGATGATAGGTCGTTACAGCACTTGTTAAACTTTCATTTGATTGCTGCCAAACAAGTATTGTAGTTAATTAAAATGGTGTTTTTTAGACTAGATAATAACATTTCGGTCCTGCCATCAAGTTTGTGTGACCAATACATTTTTAAGGAGCTCTAACTCATATCAGTGCCAATTAACAGCATTCCATCCACATTTTTCTTTGTACGTCTAATCTGCAAACATATCAATCCATCAGCTAGTGGACTTGGTGACGTATCTATCCAACAGCAAAAACAAGCAGTTCTAGGGGATGAGCATGTTGTCAATGTAATAACTGTTAAATAAACCGGAAGCTTTACGCTGCCCGAGCCAATTCGCCCAATGGTGGGTGTGCCTCTGTGCACGTTTACTTTTCATGACTTAAAATCACTTGTAAAGTGCTAAACATATAACAGGAAACGGGTCCATCTTTACTGCTTCTTTCTCAGTATGAACTTTGCAAATGTTCACTGCTCAGATTACGTGGGTTCACCGGTTTTCCCAGGGCAGATCTGACTTCCGGAGTTATTTTTCAACAGTGATTCCACCAACAAAAAGGCTGAAGAAGTTTTTGGGGAAGGATGGGGGGAAAAACGTCAATTTTCCTATTGGTTACTCCTTTAGCGTATGTCCTTTGACCCACGCCCAATGTTTGTTGTATCTCACGGTGATGTTATTTTAATGCATTTTATTTAAAGATGCCCTTCGAAGTGTACCTTCCCTGCACCGTTTCCGCTGTCGGTGTTGTGCCTGCCGCCTGGCGTCGGCCTTATTTCACTTTCTTGTCCTGCTTGATGTGGCTGATCCGTTTGTGCTTCCCGTTGGGAATGCCGTTGTGGCAGTGTCCGTTGGCCTTGCCCGCGGTGGATGCCGAGCGGCCCCGCGTTATGACGAGTCTCGCCACGCGGTAGGCGGCGTACGTGATGGCGAGCAGCACGCCTGCCAGCGCCGCCACTATGTCCAGCAGGAAGTACTGGTGGGTGGGGATGCCGTAGACGGCGGAGCGCAGGTGGTCGGCACCCCTGTGCCGGAGGATGTAGTCGATCCAGTAGACAGCCCGGCTTACTGGGTGTCCGGGCTGGTCTTTGTGGATGTTAGACAGGAGGCGTGCCTGCTGTCGGTACCTGTGGATCAAAAGACAGAACAATGCAAGACTTGAGAATCCAAAGCAAATGGGGTATGTAGCATTTACCCATACAAATCACATTATTATAAAACAGTATGAATACTACTAACATAATAATTTTGAATACATATTATTGAGTACAACATCATAATTTAAATATAAAATGTCTGTTTGCTCCCTAGGCCCTTGGACTGAGTGACTTTTAGAAATTCACTGTTTAATGCATATAAAACTTAAAACTACACTGAAGTTATCACAATAGCTTATAGCAACATAGCTGCGTTGCATCCGTACAGGACGAGAACCGCGAAAAATCAAAACGCTGTGCGCGCATAAGTGCTTTTGGACTAAATGCAGCAACTAGTCAGCAGGTGGTGCTCTTGCTCCACAGCCGAGAAACTCAAATCGGCGACGGAGCTTTGAAATGATACAGTACATTTATTAGTACTCAGTACTCAATAGACAGTTTACGATAAAAGACTTCTTACTTCATCTCTTTAGCTTAAATTATACAGAGCTTTCACGTGTCATGCAACGGCAATGCAGTAAGATTAACTGTGTTTGCCTTAGAATATAAAGTACAACTATATAGCTGGTAAAGTTCCTTTTCCAGTGAACACAGGACATGATTTGGCTATTTGTTATTTAACATGCTTAATCTTTTAATACACCATGGGTGCCCAATCTTATCCACAAAGGGCCGGTGTGTATGCAGGTCTTTGGGATAACCTGTAGGTCAGCTGTTCAAACCCAGGTGTGAGGACTCTTCAGCCAATCAGTCCTCTAATTAGTAATATAATTAGGGAGTTGCAGCAAAAACTTGCACAGCCAACAGTCCTTTCTGAATAAAACTGCCCACCCCTGCCACAGGCTATAACAGCAAGGGCCGCTATGTGCACTCACCTAGCGAGTTACCGACAGGAAATCAAACATCATGGACACTTTGACAGTGATTCATGTTACCTGTCGTCTTTTATGACCTTGACCATAGCTTGGTAGAGGTCTTCTTCAGTCATCATCTTCCACTCCAACATTATCCCCATGCCTTTTGCCTGTACTCTCGTCATGGTATCGTAGTGGTCCCCGAAAAGTGGGACCCCCACCACTGGGACGCCGTGGTACATGGCTTCGTAGATGCTGTTGAGCCCCCCATGGCTGAGGAAAGCCCTGATATTTGGGTGACCTTGAAAATGCAGACAACGAAAAGAGACTCTCAACAGGGATGCCGACAGATCGTTCACATCTGCACCCACGCGTAAGTACACACACATTCCTGCTCCGAGTCGAACAACAGTGATTCAATGTGATTTAATATACTAATCAGAGGTGTATAACATGCTTCTTGCTTTTGGCCAGGGGACTTTTTGGTGCATGCGAAGTATCAAGTTTATTCATGTAAGAAAGGGTTACTCAACTATTTAACTGTTAGACACACTTAATGAGGATATACGTTATTTACGGCACGTGATATTAGGTGTGTCAGAGGAGTGTTTGCTAAATGTATCTTGTGAATTTACAGAAATAGTGTGGCAGCCATTTGCATTTAGCCTTAAACTGCTGACACTTAAAAAAAAAAAAAAAATGTAAAAAGGACTGGAAAGAAAATCCTCATTTACTGCATTGGTGGTGTTGTCAGGTTACTGATTGACCTGTAACTACACAATGAGTGATGTATTTCTTTTTTATGATCCACATCACCTGCTTTGGCTTTTCCCAGCCGCCGAAAAAAAACAACTGCGATTTAAGTCAAATTCCTTGTTACTTTCAATAATGCAAAATCAAAATGAACGTGTTCGCAGTGATTTGTGCATAACCCTGTATTACAGCAGTAAAAGACGGGATTTTGTTCATATGATTTTTCAGGAGGAAGCAGTTTTACTTAGATTACTTAGATTTTGTTACTAAGCAACAGATGAAAGTGCAGAAAGGGAAAGCTGGGACTGTCCGTCGGTTACGGCTTTATTACGCGCATTTTAGCCCGAAGCACAAAAAATCTGGGCATCTGTCTGACAAACAATTATAGGTTTCAAAGAATCTTTGATATTTCATCCACTGGAATATTAAGGGAAAGTTAAGTACAAGAATAATCATACAATTTCCAGAACATACATATTAGATCGTTGAAAATATTTGTAATTCAGGAATGCAGTATAGTATTCAGTGTCCAGAGAAACAGTCACAGGCCGAGTGGATGGATATAACATAACACTAAATCTGTAGCTGCATGTATCATTAGTCAAGAATCAAATGCCCAGATGCACAGGGATCCTGTTTGGTGTTTGGAGAATAACATCGCTAGGAAACAGAAATCCGAGCGGCTCCGGAGAAAGTAACCATCTCTGGTGATTATTTCCCCAGACTGGCTACATCCGGGTCTGCAGCTCTACTGGCTGATGGGCAACACAGGGTTTACGTTGTCCCTTCTCACAAGAGACGGATTGTCTCCGGGCACCCCGGGGAAGCAGTAGAAGAGCGAGGGCACATGTCAGGGTCAACTGCATCATTTAAAGCTCACCAGGGGGTGAATAAATCAAAGCCAGGAGGAACGGAGATCTGAGTCCCTACAACAGGTATGGTAGCGGCTTACTGAAGGACATTAGTAACACATTAGTTAAAACGATCAAATTAAGTCAAATGCATAAGAACAATCGCTGCCTTCGATGTGCTAATGACAGCCAATCCTAAACGACTTAACAAGCTAAAGATCAATTAATCTCTAATCCCAGCGACCATTAAATCCCTGGATTTTCTAGTTGACTGGTGAGGAAATTGCCAAGTTTGTTCAGCTGGACGAAAGTGGTATTGAAACACATGCACAACTGTCCCCAAGCCAGAAATTTCTGATTCACCTTTAAGGTTTAATGCTGGTGCAAATTCAGATAAGACACAAAACTAAAGTGTGGCCACTGATAGGCAAATAACATGTATTAAAATAATCTGTGTAAGTATGCCAGTTATTTTATGCTTGGTTGTAATGATACCTACCGAGAAGGTCATTCTGTGGCATCCAGTCCACAAGTTTGGTGTTGTTTCCCAACTTTTTGGGTGCGATTCCTGAAAACCTGAGACAAAGCAGTATAGATCAAGTAAAGGAAACATGTCTTCTTGGTGTACACTGTGCACAATGTAGCGTTCACTAATTTACTAATGTAGCTTTATGCCCATTCTTAAAAACCGTTGATTAAATAAAGGCCATTATCAGCAGCTTCTCCTTCAGATCATTGGCTAATATTATTCCTGACACTAATATATTTTTTTCTCTGGCACATGCTGCCCATCTGCATGCATCGACTTCCTGCGCCTTCCTGTCACAGGAGAGCACGACACGGCGCCCCGCGCATGCATTACTGCAGTGACAATAAACGACAAAAGCAACATTCAGAATGAACGGAATCAAAGAAACAATTCAGGCGTATTCCTCCCCTTCCCCCCCGGCGTAATAGACTGCTTCTGCAGCTGCCATCGCCAGGGCGGTCGAAGAACCTCAGCCGAAATGTAAAACGGCAAAGACAACTTATTAAAACTGTCATTTACTTAGGAAATTACTTCCAGCCCAATTTGCTCATTGTGTACAGTGCGTCTAGACCATTTGTAGCTTGTGTCTAGTAATGAAACATCCACAGCCTGTTGGTTCAGATTAGGATGCTGTTAATAATCATTGCGACTAATGGGACCAACATTAAGTTTTCAGTAAAAAGTGCCAAAAATAAACAAATAAAGAAACAAACTAACGAATTAAACAAGCTGTTCCAGATGTATACTGTACTATTTTCAGCAAATGCCAACTGTAAGAATGAAATATACAGCAAATAACTTTTTGTACTACTTGCTTTAAAACACGTTCTATAATAAGTAATTATTAATTATAACTAAATATAATGAAATATACTTAATTAATATAATTATAACTAAAAAAAAATGAGATGACAGACCACAGATTTTACATGACATTGGTTTTGGTCACTTCCTGTGCCCCATCCGGGGCAAAGCTGTTGTGTCCTTGGGTAAATGAAATTTGAAGGAACAGAACTTGGATGAGTAACTAAACACACCTACACTTACTAGCCAACGACCACAAAAATACATTATTGATTGGATGGTCCAATTGTTCTTTGCACAATGTTCTGTAGTATTAACCAAACCCTGAATTACTTAAACATTTATTTCAAAGAGAAATAAAGCCAGCTTGGCATCAGCTGTCCTTCATAACCAAACTTCGCCTTCCATAAAGACTATTGTTGAATCGTAAAATGCCGCACAATTGGATTACAGTTGTATGCCACATAGACGTTTTGGTCAGCAGACTGCATATCTGACGGTGGTCCCATAACATTATAATGGAGCTGAAAGCAGTCATGACATAATAGTGCAAGGCATTGCTAGTGTGTTGGTGGTGATGCTTGTGTAAACAGGCCCACTGCGCTGACAGTCATATAAAAGTATAGTGCATACATAATATTTGACAATGATAACTGTTTTACAGGTTTATGTAGTTGCTGTACTTTATTGTTGTTATACTGCAACGTACACTTTCTACCTATAAAAAAAGTTTAGCGTAAAACAGTATGCCATGTTACACATAGTGCGTACGTTCGGACAGTGACTAAATTACCAAACGACGCATTTCTCACAACATATCCCTGTCGTTCAGCAACACATGACTGTATACCGATTTCATAATGTACCCAGCAAGTTAGCTTGCAGCAGTACTATTTTCTGCGATTGAATATACTTATGGGACATGCAATTCTAGGAGTTTAAAATGAACAACTTAACGTGATTTTTAGTTGCTATGGGAAGCAAAATGAGATTCTTGTGCACACATTGGTTTGGCCGATTTCTGTCAGATCTCGTGATCTGGGGGTGAAGTCAGGCAAGAGGAAATCGATTCTCTGATATCTTGTGTGTAGGGGGAGGTGACTTGTATTACGATTAGTCATAGCAGTAATTGGGGACCCAGCACTGCCATTTACATTTGGTTAGGTCCTTCCACCATACAGACATAGCCGATGCAAGGTTCATTTCCAGTCAACATTCATCCACCTTTCATAGCTGCCGTTTCAGTGCAGGATGAGCCTATTCCAATAGCTATAGAGCATGCCGGCCATTATTTAGACCCGTTCTTTATTCCAAAGGCGCTGGCTGTTCTTTGAGCACCGTGAGAAGGTGCACAGATACAAATGTGATGCGTCACGCCTAAGGTACAGGATCCTCAAAAAGACGAAGCTACTGCTACTGCTAGCCACCCTTGTTCACCACAAAGGCAGCCTACTGGAAAGACTACTTGCAAATTTGTTAACGCCGTTGCTTCCCAGAGGCACCATGAATGAATAATCGAGGTGTGTCTCCTTAATTAACCCAAATCGGTGTGGCTTGCTATTTCTCCATTCCGCTTTTCTTTTGTTGGAATTTTGGCATTTTACTCAGGTTCCTCACTATTCCTCATTAACGTGTTTATTATACTTGGTGTTTATTTGATGAGTAATATTTAGCACCGAGGCATCACCCCTGGGACTCAGCATTAGCCGTTGCTTGCTTTGGGAATTCTTTTACGCTGATTCACGCCACGAGATAATAGAACCCTTAGCTCTAACTAAGGCCGCGTGCTATAAACTGGCACTGGCTCAAAGTCCTGTGAAGCAGCCATACTGAAAAATCACAACAGACTCCACAAAGAAAGGGGGTTTCTTCATAGATGTTGACTTTACAAGCATTCTTAGCAGGTCTAAAACTGTTGGCATTTTTTATTTGTAAGCAAAGCACGTAAAGAGCTACGGATAATGTGACGTCGCAATAAGTTCACAAACATTCCGAGAGACCACAGACTCTGTTCAATTGTGATTAGGCTAATTATAATTTAGCAGGCTTACTACCAATGATTTGCATTACACTAATATAAAACTGTACACAAATATGCCACTGTAATTCCCAGGCTATAATAGTGATAAATATATATGCAATACTAATACTTATATAACTTGATCAATGGTAAAAAAATGCAGTGTCCATTCTGGAAATACAAATAAGTGAATGACCACTAAAACTCGTTGAGTAAAATCTTAATACATCTTACATTTGACCATCTGTAACAAGCCGAGTGTAACTGTAGTTCGTTGTGACCCAAAGTGCACAAAAGCTAGTGAAATCTCTTTGTGCACCCATCAGCCACATAAGCTACATTACCGGAAAGATCAAGTTCAGCTCCTGACTAATCCCAGACATGTAAACCGGATCGTTAGGAGTGAGAGCGCATTTGCTTCACCGGACAGATTAAACTATTAGCCACCCATGTGTCGGGAATTACTCGAGACCTGTGGAAGGAATAAATACATAGAGGACCAGGTCTTCAGCCAAAGTGAAGCTGCAAACTGATTCATGCTTGATTCTCCTATCAGGAGAACACAGCTGCCATCCTATGCCACCAGCCCTCCGATACTACAGGCCAGATTCACACAATGGATATTCAACTGAGTGGACATCAAAGGTCTTGATCTTATTTCAAGCGGAAGCTGGAACTGAGCACCACCTACGAGTAATGGCTACAATGCAGTGTATGCATGTATCTATCCTGTTTGACAGGTATGGAGCTCAACAAGGGTATTACAATGCACCCTGATACCGACCGAAACTATTTCCTCATTCAAAATGCAATAACCTAGAAAACTCAATTGTGATGTTTCATTGAGTAACATTTCATTCTCTAAATGACTGAATGAAACAAAAAGCTGAAATAAAAAAGCAGAGAAAAAACCGTGCAGCAGATACTGTTACTCTTAAGGATTATACCGATTTTTCCATTTCGTTGAACTTTCTAATATGCGTTTCATTTTCTGCAAATATATATTTTCTGCATCAAACATGCGTGACAAGGTAGCCATAAATGTGTTTCTGTGAAGCAAGTAGTGTCTGAAAGATGACAACGACCTCTTTAAACGGGGCCATAAATTGTTAGAATTTGCAGGGGTTGAGCACCTTCATCAGTAGAATCTGTGTCAGTTTTGCTTTAAATGAGGCAGTGAAAGTCCTGATTGCTGATGTCACGTTCTCAGTTCAATCACTGATCATGCAACTGAGACGTGAAATTGAGAGACTGAGGCCCATCAGTTGCTTGAGACTGCTGTGGATGGGGAACATCTCATCAGAAACTAGACCAGTTGCAAGATTCACTAGTTACATCACTCCCCTCCTCCCTCCAGTCAAGGGAACTGGCTGTTTGGTCTTGCTTGATGAGCTTCCCGAGAGATTGAGCAGGTTGTGCTCGTTAAGTTATGGACTGGATGTTTTCTCATGTGAAAATGTGGTGCAGTTACTAAGATACTAATCCTTCCCATGGAGAAAACCGCAAACACAGTTGTTCACACCCATTTGTAAATGTTTAGCCAGGAAACTTACACTGTATGCTTAATATTCACCATGAAAAAGACGGTAAGAATTTGTAAGAATCACAAATATTAACCTATTACATTTTATATATTTTTTTTTCCCAAAGCGTTCTACAATTGAGGCAAATAGCACATATTAGCTATCAAAAATTAACTAATGTCCATATGAATTAACTAAATGTTAGTGTATAAGTACCACCTTAGAGATGTACGAAACTCACGCATTCAAATTTAACCACACCTAAAAGTAATCAAAATAAAAGTTTAAAGTTTGTATCCTAGGGCACTATTCACATCTGAAGGTAAGTGCAATGGGGAGGGAAAAAAATCATGGATATCCAATTAGCATGAGACGCCGTTAAGTAGCAAAGATGTTTCCATGGAGTAATGTCAGGATCCCCATTAGCTGTAAGATGTCTGTAAAGACTTATAAAATGTCTTTGGATTTGATTTACTTTTTATTTGTATCGGAAATGTATCAGTCCGAGCGGGCGATACCTCAGCACCACACTAGTCCGAATGGAACAGTGTGAGTTTCCAGTGGCTGGAGAGCCAATCCTGCCACCAACCCCCAAGTTATTCCATGGAAGTTGGAGGACCTCCTTATAGGGCTGGAGGTAGATTAACGTCATACCCAGGATGAAGTAATTGTAGGTTAAGGGCCTTGCTCAAGTGCCCAACGGGGTAGGATCACTCCTGGAATTCACGGGATTCGACCCAGCAACCTAACCTGAGGCACCACTCGGCCCACAAATGTATGTACAAAGTTCAACAGATAATCTGCTACATACAGCACCCATCTTGATTATACAAGTGCCATTCCATCCCTAAGAGTCTGAGCTTAATGCGCACACAGAAGAAATGTGAACATTTTTAAGAATGCAAGGCATTACACAAGGCAGGGCTTGTACTATTCTATTAGATACATCCGCCTGTTAGCATCAACAGCCTGTTCCTACAAACTGAGAATCAAGTGGACGAAAATCAAAACACAGCGCATGCAGATGGGATCAAGAGGTTGGGTTACTGTTCGACAGAGCTACAGAATGGCCGACACGTGTGATCTGAGCGATTTCACGTGCTGTGATTACTGGTGCCAGACGTGGTGGTCCCAGCATCTCAGAAGCAACCACCATCCTGTACAGTGTGGAGCTTACAGAGGATGGTCTGATAAACAAAAACATTCCAGTTAATGGTACTTCAGAAGGCAAAAAAAACCCTTAATGAGAGCAATCTCTCGGGACTGGCCAGACTCATTAATGCCAACCGGAGTGCAAAAAACGTCATAGACCAGGCTCCATAAGGAATGTTTCCGGCACCTTGTTGAATCCATGCCTTGAAGGATCCAGACTGTTCTTTAGTCAGGAGGTCCTAACCTCTACTGGGCAGATGTACCTCATACATTGACTACTGAGTGTATATTTCATCATGGATCACCTAATATTAACTGGTGGATGAACCCACTAATCGATGAAAGATGTAGATCTCTGAATACAGAACCTGTCACTTCGTTCTACCATAGTCAGCGAGTTTCCCCATGTAATGATGCTATCCAAACTTCGGTCCATCAAGGATAATGCTGCTCATCCGCTTGGTTGGTCAGAAGAGCACTTCCAGTCAAAGGAATCCTCAACATGAAACCCTCCACTGAAGGCCTCAGGAAATCATTCTATCCGATGGCCATCCGACTGTTCAACAGTAAATCACTCTGGGCACATCTGCAGTTATACCTATTTTTATCAATATCTATTTGTCTTTTTTATGCAATATTTTACAGCAAAATTTGCACATTTTTCACCTTGGTCATCACCATATATTTTTTAATATAGAAATTCTATTTGGCACGGTGTTTTGTCCATTTCTGTCTTTTCTCTATCTGTATGCTATGCAGTTTGCAATTACACACAATTTCCTCCAGGATAATAAAAGTATTCTGATTCTACCTTAAATCCCATGCTAATTGGACCTTAGAAAATGAGAAAAACCATACCTCCATATAACCTTCTGAGGAAGACGGCTCAATGCCCCCGCGAGTTTCTCTGCAATGTCATCAGACAGGTACTTCACGCCGGCTCCGAATGACACCAGCACAAACCCATTTTTTTCTGAACTGTTGGCCCATGTCAGAAATTCCTAGAGAGAAAGAGGAGATTACCTCGTTAACACGAGATGCAAAAACACTGCAGCAAAAGAAGAAACTTTCATTTTGACTCTAAATCTTCTGCTGTAAAAGAAATCAGTTCCATATAAATTGATTAAAACTTTAACCACTGAAGATCAGATGTTTTTACTACTACTTCTTCTTACAAAAACTAACCAAAGTTAAAAACTGAGAATCATCCAGATTAGAAATGCACTTTGTGTCATAACTTGCAAAAGACAAAATACCACAGAAGAATATAATGCCTCTTCTCATTTTTAATTAAAATACTACAGGCAACCTCTGAGGCTTTTTTTTGTCGGTTCCCACCTGCAGCTAAGAAATGCCAGTTTGAGTGAATGACCTTCCAGGGGAAACGGCTGAACACGCCTTTACCATTGCAGTTGACAAGGTTGCTACTCCTCCTATAAATTTCCCACAGCAAGAGGTAACATGGATGTTGTGCAATACCTACGGGCTAATCACAACCAACAACTGAAGCCCTTAATGAACGGGGGGGGGGGGATTGCCTGCGGTGAAACTTGCCAAGCTTGATGCTGCAGATTAGCGGACTGACATCACAGTTTTTTTTTTTACTCATCTGAAGCGACAGATTTATCCGTGTGCCAGATCAGTAATGACGACATGTCACAGGCCGGTGCTCTGTGACCTCTCAGTGGTGAACGAGCCGACGAAATCCCTCATCCTCCATTACGAAAAATGGTTGGTCGGCCAGTGCATTCTCTACTATTTTTAGTAGAGCAATTGAATGGGATAGTAGAGTACTGAAAGTTGTTTTTTTTTTTTTATTTATATATA
>JAODLD010000056.1:514693-534876 GCA_026781065.1 Mormyrops boulengeri | reverse complement strand
ATATCACAGGGAGAACATGCAAACTCCACATATCACAGGGAGAACATGCAAACTCCACATAACACAGGAAGAACATGTAGACTCCACATAACACGGGAAGAACATGCAGACTCCACATAACACGGGAAGAACATGCAGACTCCACATAACACAGGAAGAACATGCAAACTTCACATAACACGGGAAGAACATGTAGACTCCACATAACACGGGAAGAACATGCAAACTCCATGTAACATTGGGAGAACATGCAAACTCCACATAAGACAGGGAGAACATGCAAACTCCAGGTACACACACACAGCAGAGGTAGGACTGAAACCCACAACCCTGCAGGTGTGAGCCACCATGGTGCCCTTAACCTAAGAAATTATATGTAAAACCCATTAATCCAAAGAAACCAATTTATTCCCCCTTGCTATAGTACCACAATCATTCACCCACTAAAGGGAAGCCAACATGATCAATATTGTCATAGCAATGTAGAATTTCCGAAATTAATGCAGTTAACTGTATTGTGGTTCCTGGAACTTGTCTAATACGCTAATCGGTTTTGAATTAAAATGCATAACAAAATGACAAGATGAAACTTTGTGCAATATAGTTCTATATAGTATTATGATTGTATTACTCTTTTTTTGCCCAATCACTTCATTCAGTTGATATTATTATTTATTACTGGCAAATTCATATGAATATAAATTTGATTAGCCAAAGAATTTGGAGGGAAGAAGTCAATGGAATTTTGGCAACTTAGTGTTTTTAGTTCCGTGATGGTTACTCTTCAAATACTTTACATGAACAAATTAAAAATCACCAAATCTGATCCACTGTAAAATGAACATGGCGCACAGCGGTAACTATTTTGGTCTCCTGTTTTCCTACCGCCTACTAAATGTTTAATTTACATAGATCCAGTCCAGAACAACTGTGCCCACAGGAAAGAATATGGATTAGCCAATGAAATTACAGTATGGTAATCATAATGAGTATCATATTTGCAAAAACTGTTAAAAGTGACTGCAAAGCATTGCATAAATACATTGTTTTTCAAAATTGTCTTTTGCTTCTTAATTGTGGTGTAAGTAACACTTGGAGGACATTTAGGTCAAATGAATCTGCCCCCCCTAACAGAAAAATTGGCCCCAGTCTGCCCCCCAGTTGAAATGGTCTAGAACCACCACTGTTCATGAATGGAATTATAGAACTTCAGTAGTACATCCAGATCTCATGACATTTGTTAGATATACAACATTTAGGTAAATCCCTGGATGGCGATGTTGCAACTCATGTTACCAAATATTGACCAGACTTTTAAACTTGATCGAACTGTTACTAATCTTATGATGAGCCGGGGCATGAAGCATTTTTATGGATTAATTCTAGGAGTTGTTTTCTTTTCTCTGTTAGCTGAAAATTACACGAGTTGCTAACAGCTGTCAACATCGATCGATAGCATTGAAGCATTTTGCTGAAGGTGGGACCGAAAAATAACTGTGCAAATTACCCTAAGCAGGGTTACAGCCCGGCTGAGATGCCAGTGTATCACAGGACACACACATAATGGGCAATTTAGAGATACCAGTTAACCTAGCTGCATGCCTTTGGACTGCCGGAGGAAGCTGGAGTACCCAGAGGAAGCTCACGCATGGAACCAGGGCGAGACTCAAACCCCAAAGCCTGCAGGCATGAGGCAGCAGTCACTACCCCCTACTGCTTAAATTGACTTTAATAGATAGCATTAGTACAGTAGTTCACCATAGTGTAAACCAAAATCACAGCTGTTTCAATTTGTCTCACTTGTCACGAGTCTATGTGTTTTCGAAAGGCGCTTTTTCTGACTTCTTTCTTTTTATTCATGGATGTAGTTAATTGGCAGGGGTAGCGAATTAAGCGGTACGGCGTAGAATTTGTGCTTTCTTGTTGTTTACCAAGTAACATCTAATGCATATTCATGCATCACTGACCCCACTGTCACACACCAGAAGATCTGTCATGCATACGCATCTAATGCAAACGGAGCGATATAAGATGAAAAAGATGGGTTTTAAACATTTTGATAAGTGACGGTAGCACTTTGCTTAGGCGGGACAAGTAACCTAGTAACTTGGTTACTAGTCAAGTACAAATCATGAACAGATACAGTAACTGCATGAAATATATGAACCGTTATGATTGATTAATAATTAATAAATGTGGGATCAGTTTGTAACTAACATTTAGTTTCTGGTTAATTAATACATCAAGTAAGAGGGTACTACTACATTATTTTTATCCCCTCAAGGAAAGTGTTAAATTGTCTAAGCAGTTCTGAAAAAAGTAGACATTTTTACGGCAAAACACATAAGTAAGGGTTGTCTAAATGTTTTCCCTGTCCACCTTGGCTCTCCAGAAAGATTTTAAAATGATTTTGATGGTATTTTGGGGAGTTTGTGAGCTCACATAACCTATTTTCATACGGACATTGTATTTTGAACCATGACGAGTCTATTAGTAAGTCTTTTATTTATCTGAGAAGAGCTCCTTGAAGCCACGCTTAGAGATGCATCTGGATTCATGGGGTTGGTTTCCATGACATCACGCATCTCTGTCCTGTGGAGTAACTAGTTACATGGAATGCCTTCTTTAGACACATTTCCTGACAAAGCAGGTCAGCAAAGCTCTTGTCTTCAGCTTCAATACATTTTATTCAAAACATTTTGTTAGAAAAGTAATCTAACAGTAATCAAATGTAATAAGTTACATTACTTTAAAGTAATCAAAATAGTTAGATTACTTATTTCTTATTATTAGCTTTTAGCACATAGCGACTTAGCGGTACCCTTCCTCTACAAAATAAATAAGCAGCGGATAGATATTTGTTTCTGCCCCTGAAATTCCAGGCAAAACAACGGAGTCGCAAGTGTTTTCGCTGCCAGCTGACAGCTGGAGCCTATTAGCTGATAGGACCTGTCAAGACTGATCAAGCCCTTTAACGTACAATATGTTTCGTCATACTGAACACTGGCCTTCATTTTGGTGCAGACCTATTGCAAACTTTTACAAGGATTTTCATGCTTAAAACAATGTTTGCAAAAATAGAGCACAAATAAAAAGTAATAAAAGCAGGAAGTAGATATTGAACAACGTAGACGTTAACTTTAATTTTATATTGACTTTAGTGTGTGCGTTCCCGTTTAATAACCATTAGCATTACAGTGTATAACTCAAATCTAATTTTAAGACCTAATGTGTGCTGTCACTGCAATTAAAATATTATAGCAATGATTTACTGCAAGAATGATACAATTAGAATACTTAGTCATGAATTTAAATGCTTTGGCTTTTCATTAAGATATGAAAAAATACACTTGACACCTTAAAAGTATTTATAACTTGAATGCAACATGTTATTTGGCAAAGACTCCTTCTGGGTTGCAGCGTGGCTCTCTGGGGCTCCCTGGGGCTCACTGGGGCTCCCTGGGGCTCACTGGGGCTCACGGGGGCTCCCTGGGGCGCACTGGGGCTCACTGGGGCGCACTGGGTAGCTCATCTGAGTCCCTTGCAGCTCCCACTTTTGGGATTTGAATCCTGCCCCTTTCTTTGTCTGCAGCTCCACTCATGTTCCACTCATTTCATGTCCAGTTATACAGTTACGCTACTAATGCGAACAGAATGCGCGACCGTGAGGCGTTATAAAAAGTGAAAATCTATCCATCCTCTCTACCCACTTGTCCTATTCAGGGTCACAGGGGGGTCCAGAGCCTATCAGAACAAGGCAGGGAACATCCCAGGATGGGGTCCCAACCCATCACAGGGCACACACATACACACCAACAAGCTATTTGTTAACACCATGTTTTTGGACTTTGGGAGGAAACCAGAGCACCAGGAAGAAATACTGTGCCAAACTGGGAGAACATGTAAACGTCACATACATGGAGCCAATTCAGAAACTCAAACCCTGCTCCTCCCCACTATGCCACCCCAAAGCTGAACATATTTACTTTTTTTTCGGAACTAACCCCTCTGCAAAACTCCAGTGTTTCACGGAATGCGGCACTGGTCCATGGACGAGATACTGGGATCTCCTATTCTAAATTTCCCATAGTGTGTGGTTCTGTTGCTCTGCATTGAAAGGAGCCAGCTGAGGTGGTTTGGGTATCCATCTAGAATAGCCCCTGGACGGCTCCCTGGGGAGATGCTTCGGGCATGTCCAGCCGGGAGGAGGCCCCGGGGCAGACTCAGGACACGCTGGAGAGATTATATCTTTTGGCTGCACTGGGAACACCTTGTTATCCCCCCCCCCCCGGGAGAAGCTGGAGGAGGTGGCTGGGGAGAGGGAGGTCTGGGCATCCCTGCTCAGACTGCTGCTCCTGTGACTCGAATCAGCATAAGGGGCAGGGATGGGTGGATGGTGTGGATGTGCTATGTGATAGACTGGCATCCTGTTCAGTCGAGTGAAACGTTTGTCATTTTAAAATATGCATAAGGAATGAATGAATGAATCAATCAATCAATGGACTAATTACTATGCTGTGCAAACCTTTGACTAAGGCTGTGCAATGGGCTTGTTCATAACCAGCTTACAGTGGAATAACAGTGGTTCACAAAAAGTGCATAAAGTGTAGCATTGTTATGTGAAATGGATGCATCAAGTGACAGAGGCAGATGACTGCTGAATAGTTAAGAGGGTTGCTAAGGTAAATGTTCCCCTGACTCTAATGCTGGGATAGACGAATTGATCACATTGGAATCATAGTTGTACCAAGATATAGCCACACATACAATTAAGCTGTCTTGGGTTTATTATGCAAACTTAGAGAGAAAATTGAGAAAGAATGCCAGAATATCGACGCGACGCATATTCCAAGGCAGGCGATCTGTGTATGATACTCAGGCAGATTGTATTTACGCCTCCTGATTCGATGGTGAGAGAAAGTGAGGAGAGACAGCCTGTCACTGTAATTCAAAGAGTCTGCAGGTGGCTAGTTAAAGAGGGAAGGCCGGTGCAATTTGAAACACCGCAAGACCGGTTAGACGCTGAGGGTCCTGCTAATCAGACCTGACAGGCGAGCGACGAATGAGAGTGCCAAGCTTGGCGGGGGTATCTGAGACCGCTCGAAACGGTAATAAAATCAGCCGTCATCCAGCTCCTTATCCCCACCCAACCGCCCGCACCTGTACGGAGAAAACGCTGGAAACAAATCACAGTCTGGCCATCACAACAGCTGTGACAGGTACATCAATACAGAGCCAAACAGCACTCACTGGATAATGAAATTCAGCCACATAAACTTGTAGAAATTATCGATCAGTTTTCAGTTTTATCCTCCCGATTTTTGAACATATCACTCAGGTATAAATAGTGAAGTGCACACGGTATGTCCGCCGCGACCAAGGCTGAATCCCAGCCATAAACGCAACATTCAAAACGTTATTTTTCGCCTCGGCAATTCAATTGAAATTATTGACGGCAGTGCCGGTAGAGAATCGGTGATAACATTTCGCCAATTTTTATTCTGCGGCACCTTTATTTTCTTCTGTGTTCCAGCTAAGTGGGCTGCTTTGGGAGAGTATCAGTGACGGGCTGTGAGTATAATCTGAACCAATATATGTAACCCTTTATATAGTAAAATATAAGTATAGTTCTAGGCCTAGATGAGTGTATTTCATTATAACTCTCAATTTTTCAATTTATTCTTTGTAATTATATAAACCTATTTTTATATTATTACTATTATTCCAATGTCTAAGAAACTCCTTAATTATTGGGCAGGCCAAACACCTGCACTGTTATTTGTCGGTTTCGCCTTCAGCAAAAATGCTGTAATGCTGTTTTCTGTGGCTATTGTAAAGCTCATGATTTCAGTGGTTCATTGGAGACAAGGAGGCTGTTGCACAAAGCAGAATTTCCAGATTAGCTGAGTAACTTAAGCCAAACAGCAAAGCCGTCCAGTAGGAGGAGAGGTAATCTCATTGGACAATCCTTACCTGGCTAATGAAGAAATTCTGCTTTGTGGAATATCCCCATGGTGCGTAGAAGGTCAAAGGAAATGTTCTGTTGTTCTAAGGACTATTGATGCTTGCGGACAGGGAGTACGGATTATGCTTCAGAGACAGGTAATGACAGAAATGGGATCCCGAAAATCCAGGGACTTTCCTACTGAAGTCATGTGCCACTTTGCAATACCGTGTTTTTATTCACTGCCTGAAATTCCTTATAAGAATTTGTAACAATAAATGTGCTATTGTCAAGATCCATTCACCCATCAGCTGCTGAATGTGGTGTGGAAATTGTCAGGAGCAGATACTGTTTGGAATAATAAAGTGAAATCACATCCCTATGGAGCTGATTCCCCATGAAATCACTTTAATATGGAATTATCAGCTTACGATGGTTGTAGCAGAAACATACCGGCATGTTTCTACATCAGCATATCACTCAGATCCATCCCTGTGCATAGAACGTGTGGCAAAATGCGCACTGTCAGATTTACATTCCTGTACTGTATTGTGTGCAGCCGTCTATATGAATAAACCACTTCTATCAAGGCCAGTGCGCAAAGTCACATAACCTGATAAAAGCACCCTTGCAGGCTGTCCTGTTCTCTTCTGATGAGTCATCGTTCACCATGATTTCCACATCCGGATGGGTTTGTGTTTGGAGAAAATCAAAGCATCCCTTTGACTCTCCATCTCGGTTAGTATGGACGTCGGTCTCCTGGGAGTCATTATGAGAGATGATTGCTCTGTTCGGCTGCGTAATGGCCCCGGGACGTGTGGTCATTTGAGAGACCAGATGCACCCTGTGGTGCAAACACTGTTCCCTCATTCCAAGATGACAACGATCCAATTCTTATAGGGTCCTGGGAATTAATATTTGGTTAAGCGTTTCATTTATGTGTGTGTGTCTGTGTGTACTTTTTTATTATATTTTTTATATCAGATACAACTGATCAATAAAAACTATTGAATAAAAAACTATATCTATCAGTATTAGGAACTCAGGATTCATCATTTCTGACATCTTCAGATTGGTAAAATCTGATTTATTAATATATAATGCTTACTCAGTTGCACTACAGTATTAGAGACACAAAAATGTACTTTTCCTGTACCATATTTGCATTACATAGCATCATATTCTTTTGCATCATATTGCGTGGAATTGCATTGTGTCGAATCACATTGCATTGCGACAGAGGTGAATGATATCATATCGCATTAGTAGTTGCTACATGTGTATCTTTAATGTATCGGATTGTTGACAGTGCATTGTGATGTGTATCACATCGGCCTCAGAGATGGAGATGCACATCCCTAAAGAGCATGTATAACATCCCTTTGGGTGTTCCTGCTTGTTTCTGTATAGATGTGTGCCCTTCCTGTGACCACACCTCCACGCACATCCATCCTTTATGTCTGTACATCTATTCCTTTATATATATTTATTGTTATTTATTGCTTTTATCCAGTGACATATAATTGAGGGAGAAGGGTCAGCCAATCCCTGGGGCAAGCAACATTCACCTATTTTTCAGGGAGTTAAGGACCTTGCTCAAGGGCCCGACAGTGAAATCACTCTGCCGACTGCAGGATTCAAACTGGCAACCTTCTGTTCACAGGCACACAGTTGTAACCCAGAACCACATACCACCCACTCCATTTATATACATTCCTGAAGGTGTGTGCATCCCGTTACAGTAAGTCATCCCCTTTATATTTTCGCCTGCGCCGCTAGGTTCACCCCGTGATATGCGCTCTCTCCTCTCTGTCTGCAGTGTCATGTGCGTAGCGCTGTGTCCCTCGATGTGCATTTGCGTGCCAGGCGCCCACACGTTTCACCCTGTATCTCCGTGCCCGTGTTTGCACGTTCCGGGAGGTGCCAGACGACGCAGTCCCCGGGGCGTCAGTGACTGGGCGCGTCACTCTGAGCCATACGCTGGTTTTGCTTCGTATTCTGCCGGCGCTGAGCGACCTCGTAGCACCCTCGTCACAGAGTCATTTTTCTGTTTAATTACTTCAATTATCAAATGAGGAATCCTCACTCACACTCTAGGTTTTAATACCTCACCTTTATGAAGGAGCCATGACATTATTATCAAGTCTGGGAGTTTTGTTTGTTCCACTTATTTGGAGTCTAAAAGTGACTGTCTTCTACTCCATCCATCCATCCACCCATCCATCCATCCATCCATCTTACAAGCACTTTTTTGGTACAGCAGTGTTTCCCATTCAAGTCCTCGGGGACCCACAGACAGTCCATGTTTTTACTCTCTCCCAACTCCCGGTAGGGAGCAAAAATGTAGACTGTCTGGCAGGGAGCTGGGAGGGAGCAAAAATGTGGACCATCTGTGGGTTCCTGAGAACCGGATTAAGAAACACTGCAATTCACAGGGGAGGACTGGAGACTACTGAAGTTGCACAAAGTGAGAGAATACCCTGGATTGGGTGCCAGTTCCTGTATTTGCTAATAATTAGCTTACTGTTTGTTCTATTCATTTTTTATTTCATATATTAATACAGCTGGATATTTTATGTGAAATTCAGGTCTGTAGCTACTTTGTTAGTGGGGATTACAGGGCCCAAGTAAACTCCAGATTCCTAGACATACTCCCTGACTCTCCATTGCCTAAGTTAGGTGAAAGGTAAAAAAAAAAAGAGGATGCTCAAGTAAAGGTTCATATACTACAAGCAGAGGAGGATGGGTCAGGTCCAGAAAGTAAAAATACAAACCAAGATATTGCTTCAACCAATCAGCTGAGCATAGCAGTCACAGAGCACTCAACTGTTTGGTTGAAACAAAATCATGGTCTGGATTTTTACTTTCTGGACCTGAACTATCCACCTCTGACTACAAGGCAAATGGGATGAGAACATCTTGTGTACAACAAACCACATGAGTGTCAGCAAACACATTATTTACTGCATAATTTTGATCTCCTTATGTGATCTTCGCATTTGTCGTATTTGAGATGGCCGCGCCCGCAGATGTCTGTTTGTGGGTATTTATTTCACAGCTGTTGCTTGCAGGTCTTTCAGGACTCAAAGCTGATACCTCCAGGGGGATTCCCGTGGGAGCAGGGGCGGGGGGGCACCTTGGTTCCACCTGGCCGCCCACACCGAGCTGCGCATCTCTGGGCCTTTTATATGTGGCGCCATCACAATGCCGGCCAGGGCTGGACACAGCTTCCTGGCTGCTTTGTTGTTTAGTTCAGTCTAGCACAAATTCACAGGTGGATGCCCACATTTTCAGCCCAGACCTGCCAATTTAACAGGCTCCTGGAAGAGCAAACCAGCCCAGAACGTCTCCTCTCTTACCTGCCTGCCTATTTACATTAGCATGTTCAGCAGATAGCTTCAGCATCTAATAGGTATAACTGACGCTGCGTCCAGAATCTATAAGCCAGGATTACACTGTTATTTTATGGCATTTTATTGAATATTACTGTTGAGCATAGCTTTAGCCTAAGATTACTAAGAATCAATCAGGAATGTTGCTGGGGCTGTTTTAGAATAGGATGACTAGGGAGGTGTTCCACAAAGCAGGATTTCCCAGTTAGCCAGGTTAACTTAAGCTAGAAGTCATGATCGTCCAATAGAAATGTTCCTTACGTAAATTCTTATTGGACAATCATGACTTCTGGAATAAGTTAACCAAGCTGAGAAATCTTGCTTTGTGAAACACTCCCCTGATACTCTGTGTCAGATTGCTTGAAAGGCTCCTGTTTGGCTAAATAGTTCAGTTCTTCTTGTGCCTTGACTGGTTTGTTTCCTTGATTGAAAGACTCATCCAGCTGTTTCACATTAACATTAGTGACACATGTGTGATTATAGGAGATCAGCACGCAGAAAGGAATCTGTGCATAAGTGAAATCTAGGTACTTTAATTTAAAATGGTAGTATACAAATCCTGTCCTAGCTCAGAGTTTTCGCCCTGACATGAATTACCTGGTCTTAGGGTGACTTAACCCCCCAAATGACAGTACACTAATTAGTTTAAATAGTGTGCTCTCGTTCATTTTCATTACAACCAGACTCCCTAGAGTGTCATGTGACTCTTTCCTCTCCAGTCCTCCCCATAACCCCAGTATTCCACATCCCCGTTCCTGTGTCACATGACCATGTTTCCCCTTCTGACTTATACAGAAGTTTTGTTGTATTAATATTGCTTTGCCAATCAGCGTCACATGCCGTGAGAACTATCGAAATGAATGCAGATTCGTGAGATTGTTTTCAGGGTAATTGAAGGCTGTTAGAAATACCCTGACTATTTGTGTAGCAGTAATTACACATTTAAGTCCCCCACTGATGTTCATTTATGTAACGGTGCAGTGCTTGACATCTGTTGAAAGCAAATGATCTCTTTCCCTTTCCTTCTGCTGTTGAATTCTCTCGTTTTTTTTTCTGGGCACAAGGTGGTCTGGGGCTCAGGTGTTGGTTGCACTTTGAGGCCAGAAAACAGCAGAGACTGGGCGGGGGGGGGGGTATTTTTTTTTATTTGCGACACTCCAATGAATACTGAACTCCCCGCCACAGGCTGATGGATTTTTTCCGCCAAGTCCAGCTTTGATTCATTTCCTCTGTGAGTCTTTTGAGTCAAACTTCAGCATTTGACTTTGAAGTTGTCAGCAATGAATTTCAAGATTACCATGACGTGCTAATACCTATTAATACTTAATGTCTGTTAGCCTTGACGATCATATCCAGTTTCATTGAAATTGCTAGCAAAAAGTCAGGAGAGAAGTTGTCATTGTCCTTATGTACCTGACACAGTCTTTCTCAGTCATATAAATGGCTATTTAAAAAGCCATAACCTGCAACGGCCTTTATGCACTCATTGCGTCTCTCCTCCACCCTCTTGTACCTATGGGTATGTCTAAAATAGTATGCTTCCACAGTATGCACTGAATTTCGTTACAAGTCTAATCTTAGACTGTTAATGTAGTATGTACTGTATGAGTGCACGAGGACAGTATGAATACATTCAGACACACCGCGGTCACAATATTGCATATTACCCGCATTGTACTTTCACCAATGACATAGACTGACCACCACAAAAGTTAACAAACTGCTATCAATGAAAAAAAATATGTATTCAAGTCAAAGTACGTAACAGTATTCTTTTCCTCCTAAATTTGCGCAGAGACGGCACTTCCTTCGCTACCTTGACAAAAATTTCTTCAAAAATGTTCTTCATCTACGGTTGAATCTCCAGTGGCATTGTGGGATAGCGTAGCGTCCATCAGTTGCACACTTTGGAATTTCACAGAATGTAGAATGTCATCCACCTACTATCTCACCCATACTAATGATTCACACTGCTCACTTTGCATAGTTTACTTCACCTACTACATATCAAACAGTTATGCAATTTCGAATATATCCCATGTATCATATCATATCATAGGAAGGCCTTGTCAGTCCTCCTCGATGATTGGTTCAGAACCCACATGGTGAGTTGTATGAACCCTGCATGCATGACACAATCTGGTTGTAAGTTTTACCTATGGAATCATGCAGTTCTAATTTCTAATTATTTTATTTATTTTACTTTAAAAAATCATACAGTACATGTATTATTATGTAATGCAAGATGATGAAAAAATTAAACACAATATATATACTGTAGCAGTGTTTCCCAACCCAGTCCTCAGGGAACCCCTGACAGTCCACGTTTTTGCTTCCTCTCAGCTCCCAGGGGCCTGTACCAGGAATTCGGTGTTCCTGATTGGCTGGGAGCTGGGAGGGTGCAAAAACGTGGACTGTCCCTGGGATATACATATATGTACACACACATGCAGAAACATAGCCACACACATATATGTATATGTATGTACATATGTATGTATTAAAGTTTGATGAGATTTTGAAAAAACGAATAGATCAATATCAATAAATACAGCTGTGTCGAGTCCTGAAAATCATTCTGTACACAACGATATGTTCAACGGAAAACACTGGCGGTACTAACTGAATCACGAGCTTCAGTTTCAGAGAATAGGACTATTTTTAATCATCCTGGAACGTCCTTGCTTCGGAAAGTCACAAGGTAATCCGCGCAGTCTGAAAATATTGACCCAGCTAATAAAATTTGAATTGATGCATAAAAGCTCTGTTTCCCAAACGAGACGGCAGGAAATAGATTAAGCGTTTAAAGGTAACACAAAATGCCACCGCTGACTTTTTAAGCCACGTGTCTTTTAGTTCAGAAATGTACGACACGGTACGCGCCGCCGCTTAATGAGCAGGACTGCAGGGCGTAATACATGCATACCATGCTGACCTGCGGCTTGCATTTTTAATGCCGGTGAGTAAATAATTTAGCATCCCCAAGGGCATGAATAGCCTCTCGTTGCCTTTGCTGCTGTCGCTCTTATTACAGAACGAAACGAGCGCTATTGAGTTGCCAAGAGATACAGACATCCGTGTGAACGAATAGAATATGACAAAGCAAAGGCATGCAGAGAGGTCCTTGTCTATTCTCCACAAATGCCTTTTACGCCTGAATAAAACTAGCAGCCTCTGCTTCAACCTTGAGAGTGTTCTTTCGCGTCTTGACACAGGCATGGTCTGTTTGTTCTCAAGTCCCCCATCAGTCACTTTTCTTTTTTTTGTTTAAATAGATGACTCTTTTCACTCCTACTTAAAAGAGTTTGCTTTAAAGCAGGGACAAGCTAAGACGTTCTGAAGGTGATCATTTTGGTTCTCTCTCCATAGCTGCACATCAGCATAACGGCAGGCCAAAGCAAATCCAACTATCCGATCCGATGGCCAACTAGTTAGCTACAGTGCTTGTGGTTTCCCCTGTCAAGAGTGATGTGTTCCTCTGGCTTACACAGTAGTTTTTCTGCACACAGAATGACATCTTAGGCGCTAACTGGCTAGCTGATAGACATTCCATACGTAGAATGGACATAAACATAATTTTCTGCTTTTGATTTGTGTTTTTGCCTGTGACTAAATGTCCAAACAGTCGCATATGTCTCTCTTAGAGTCATAAAAAGGTATATCAACAGGAAAGAATTACAGGGATGTGGTCAAAGTTGAGTTTGATAATTACTCTTGACCCTAATGGACGCTGTTGCTATGGTGAGCATTAGCAGGAACATCAAAGCAAAAATATCTGCAAGTTGAAGACGGGCTTCCTCAAATGGAACAATTAGGTTTCCATTAGGGTGTTTTGACAAACAATTAAGAGCTCAGGCATGGAAAACTGATGGTTTTAATGCCATTTACTTGCCAAGATCAGGGCAGCAGCTCTGGCTTCACTTTCCCAAAGCATAACAATTGCCTTTGATCATTGCAAAAAAGAAAAATGTGGACCCCCCCCTCCAATTTACCCACTCTTTTTCCTCTAAAGAAAAGCTATATGCCAGCCAGCATAAACAATGTACTTAACTGTAAGAATTCTGACTGCGGTAATCACAAAATCCTGTCATTCTCTTTAAACCTTCCTCATGGGTCTTAGTGTTTACAAGGTTAACAAACCATTTAAAATATTGTCAAATGTGAGAAACTGGAATGTCGACAACCGTTGAAAACTATAACAGGCGGTATTTACCTCTAATAGTACTGCGAAGCTTGTATGTTTTCTCAGAATTGTCTTTCAAGGTCCAATAACATGCAGCTAGGTGATGCAGGCCTGTAATTTATCCGTGGTGTCTGTAAAGTGTCCCGACTGTCATCCTGTCCTGTGCATTCCTCAGTGTATTTCCCAGGCTCACCGCAAGTCTTAGTAGGTTGGGACACTGTGCCTGTGATTGAAAAGGTTGCTGGTTTAAATCCCAGGTTCCACCATTGGCCCCTTGAGCGAGGCTCATTGTTGCATGGATTGTCTACAATCTACATCGGCTGTACAATATCAATGAGAGTACATGCTATATAATGATGGCTGTGCATTCTAGATGTGCAGTATTATGTAATAAGTATGCAAGCTGTATATTGATTGACAAGTGTTATGGACAGAGCTTAAAACCTTTGTGGTACATGTTGGCAGTAAGGGACCTTTGCCTTGGACACTCTGCATGTCGTACCATAACCATTTCTATCTCACATCCAAACTTTTAAAAGATTTTCACATTAGTCACTTCTTTTATGCTTCAAGGCTTCTATGGTAATGAACATCCTTCTTTGTGAGGTCAAGATCATTCTCTATTGTGTGAACCCCCCTCCAAATCTATGTGTTATTGTAACACAGTAAATTAGCTTCCGCTGTCAGGAGTTAGCTAAGCTGAGCTTTTTTCCCTTAATTAACAAAACATGTATTATTTTGTTGTATGGCATTACATCTTGGCAGAATTTTTGTGATATTACTGGCTGCATTAAATTCTAATGATATTCCATAATGTACGTAAATTGCTTACTGTAGACACCAAAAATTTGTATATTTTTCATATTAGACTGGTGATTATATTCAGAGGATGGCGATAAAAAAAATAGTTTGATGGAAAAAATAGCATATCTCCAATTAATTTACATAGTGGAAAAAAGTGTCACTAGGAAGGGATTCAAACCGGCAACCTTCCAGGCACAGACAGATTCCGTACCTGCAGTCAGTCACCGCCCCCAGCGGCACCCCGGGCAGTGTGGGGGACAGAAAGATATCTGCTGGATAGAACTGGCAGTACTTACTTGCACAGTATGGGCTCTGGAACTAGTCTGGGTTTGTAAAGCTGATCCAAAGGTTATCCCAAAAACCTGCATCCACACTGGCCCTTTGCCAACAAGATTGCCCACCCCCTGCCCTATAGGATGACTTCCGGCGGGTATAGGGATGCCCACGATTCCTGGGACCAGGGCTGAGCAGCTGCAGTTTTTCCCAGTAGACAAGAGGGTTGCCTCCATGTTTCTGTAAGTTCGGAGTATCCAAAGTGGGTGAGGTGCTCAAAAGTGGTCCACCTACGCACTTGGCAGTCTTACTGGAGATACCTTGAGGGAAGTGATTAGGAAGAGTGACCTCCAGAATCTAAACTCGAGTGATGAACTGTTATTGGGCATGACATAACCAGGGCCGGCTCTAGCTAGAAGCGGAATCGGCAGCTGCCTAGGGAGCCCCAATTATCTGCATTCAAGAGGAAGCGAAATGATCAGCAATTTTCTTGGTAGGGGGGCCTCCCAAGTAAAGCGTTGCCTAGGGCCCCAGAAAAGGGAGAGCAGGTAGTGGGAATAGCAATATTTTAAACACTAGAATGGTCATAAGGATACCCTAGGGCAGAGTTTCCCAACCCAGTCCTCGGGGAACCCCCAGACAGTCCACGTTTTTGCTTCCTCTCAGCTCCCAGCGCACCTGTACCAGGTATTCGGTGTTCCTGATTGACTGGGAGCTGAGAGGGAGCGACTGGGTTGGGAAACACTGCCCTAGGGCACTCTAGGTCAAAGGTCAATGATCAGCTTCACAGTTGTGTCATTTGCGTTGAGGCTGTATGTTTTGACCCTGTGGAGAAAGAGAGGGTATCCGCTATCAACCGATCACCTCTTAGCGGCGAGTTGCATTCAGCACACGGGGAAGAGGCCAGATGGACGAGGATGACCTAGACGAGCGGTCAGCATTTTCTGGGAACATCTGGCTGAAGCTTCTCTGTGAGATGAATTCAGCTTACACCTCCAGAAAAACTTCACACGCATGCCAAGTGAGGATGGGGACATCGAGTCTGAAAAGACCGTGTTCAAGGCCGCTCCGGTTGAGGTGGCTGCAAGGAGCTTTGGCCAGTATGTAGTCATGCCTATCATGGTGGTAATCCAGGGGCCTGCTGGTGGACACCTGCAGTGAGGGAAGCTGTGAAGCTGAAGAAAGAGGCATTTAGGGCAAATCTTGCACAGGGGTCTCCTGAGGTCACTGAGAAGTGGTGACAGGCCAGAAAGGTTGCAGCGAAGACAGTCAGAGAGGTGGAGAGACTCCAGCATGTGAGGAGTTGGGAGAGGCCCTGCAGAAAGACGCTTGTAGGATTTTTACTCACAGAAAAATGTTCTGAGGGCAAAACAAAAAATGATTGGTTCAGAGATAACCCAATCGGATTGAAGAGGAGGTGGGTCCAAGCAACTGAAGGGGGCAGGACCAAAACATGTGATTGGTTTATCCCACCTCCTCTATAATTTGATCTCTCTGAACCAATCATTTTCTGCCCTCAGAACATTTTTGTGTAAGTAAAACTCCCACGAGCGAGAAAGACAGGCCAAAATACAGAGATCAAGTGGCCACTGCTCAACACTTCAGAAGGCGGAAGTGAGACCTTGCAAAGGCTGTGTTCAGCCGAAGGTAGGAAAGTGTGGACCAACTCGGGGGATATTGTCGAGCAGTAGAAAGTTCACTTTGAGGAGCTCCTTAACTCTGCGGATATGCCCTCTCACCAGGAGGCTGTGCTGGAAGCTTCTAGTAGATCAAAATTGATCTCTGCAAAGGGAGTTGCTTTGGTAGTCCGAGGCCTCTATGGCGGAAAGGCTGTAGGGGTAGATGAAATCTGTCCAGAGATGTTGAAAGCACTGGATGTTGCTGGAGGTGATGTGGTTGACATGCCTCTTCAATGTTGCATAGGAGCATGTAAAATACCCTTGAACTGGCAAATATGGATAGTGGGCCTGTTTTTAAAAAGGGGGATCAGAAAGTGTACTTCATCTATAAAGGATCATGATTCTGATCCTAGGGTTGAGAAGGACCAATGCAGACTCCAGACTGTGGAACAGTGGACCATGAGGATAATGACAAGGACGATCATTATGGTCAAGAGATGAAGCGCTATACAGCCCAGGTTATTATGGACTGTGTTATGATATTTGGTAAATATTTTTCTACTTTGAGTACAATATTGAATAAATTACATGAGATATTCAACACCTTATTATAAAATAGGCTTTGTGTTATTGATTTTGCCCAACTGTAGGCTAATGTAAGTGTTCTAAGCATGTTTAAGGTAGGCTGGGCTAGGCTATGACGCTCGTTAGGTTAAGTGTACTGTATTAAAATGCATTCTCACCTTATAATAGGTTTATTGGAGCGTAACCCCATCGTAACCCAGGCAGCATCTCTATTTTCGTTTTTATTGTAGGAAGTGGTCATTTGCACCCAAATCCAGTTATAAGAAAATAACAAACCGATGCCCCCCACACACACACAGACGAAACCCTACTCTGTCCTCAAACAAACTGCACCCCATCTTCTGCAGTCGACCCTATAAACCTTAACAATGCAATTAGCCAAAACAGGACCAGCTGGGGGTCATTATCACAGTTATCTGTGGGCACAGACCGGTGATCAATTGCTATGGTAACACAAGAGATCAGTAAAACACAGCCCTGTGTTATTACACTACCTTCTGCTGCAACTGAGTGACAGCTATAGGATGCAGTGCAGGGGTGGGACATCGCAGGCCCTGTCAGTGGAGGGGGGTGCAACTGTCCGCCTGTTACTCTTTTCCCCCTCGTTGTTAGCTGAGTGACATTAATGTAAACATAGTAGTGGTTGACTTATTGCATGCCTAAGTATTATGCCAAATTTGTATTAGGTGATAAAAAAACATATTTGTCTGTTCTTCCATTATCAATTCCTACAAAAATATAAAGAAAAGCGAATACATTTGTGTTGGAATTATAATTATTTAGAAGCTAATGCTTGTTGATTAGAACGTTTTGTAAACTGACATTTAACATACATATTTCTAAAGTGCATTTCATATTCTGACCTTGTGTATTCCTTCGGCATGTTTTTAGTTTAATGCAAATAAAATTTTTAGCTTTACTTGACTTTAATCTGACGATCAGTTTGACTCATAGATAATTCCGTGCTAATTAAGAGGTTAGTGAGAAATAAAACTGGCCTTGCGGTTTCCCACCCTGACACTAGATGGTCAGTATCTGACTGCACAAACCTGTATGTTATTTATTTGCAGCTATTTTAGAATAGAGTAATGTGAATATTTTTAAAGCTGTCAGCATTGTTTTTACCCTTAGCTTACCTTTTTGGTGTTATCTTTTGTTACCTAGATGAACATAAGTCACAAATTCTTAGAGGATAATGTCATGCATTGTTGTCATGGCAGCAGGGCAGAGGTACAGAAAGCCAAACTTTACCACTCAGGTCCCAAACACAGTACACAGTCACAGACAGTATGACATGCCCTGATCTGCACACATCCTTGTGCCCAGAATTTCCGCCTATCAGTCCTGACCTCTGCAGCTGACAATCCTTGGAGGACTGATTGAGTGCTGATGAGATTTGGGCCTTTGACTGTAGCTGCGTCCGAATTCAGGGACTGCATCCTTGGAAGGACGTAGTCTACGAAAGCATTGCCTTTGCAGGTGCGTTCTTCGAAGGTCGAACGGAAAGCGTTGTCAGATGGGAAGGTCTGGCTATCACCAGCTGTTCTCACCCTTACCCTTGAATCATGACGCGCTCCTCCTATTGGCTAGCTGGGACACACCCACTTTACCTCTGTGCAAAGAATCTTGGGATATATTGGGGTGGATCCTTCAGGACTCGGCAAAAAGGGCATGCATTTGAAGGAGTCTTCCAAATGGGACGGCCTTGTTGCGTGGCTGTGATGCAGTCGGTCTTCGAATGCAGCTTAGGAAGGGTGCAGTCCCTGAATTCGGACACAGCTTGTGAAGTACATAGACGACATGGTTAAGAAAGACTCGAGCACCCAGTTACGATGGGTATCACTATTAGCAGACACTTAGAATGGAAAATACCAAAACTGAAATGTCAAGATATTAAAGAGACAGAACTTTAATACAGTGAGTGCAGGTGTGGGTGATTAATCACTGAAATCATCTGGAGGTGGACATGGCATTGAGGAACAGTCATGTCTATTGCAGATAACTAGCAAACTGTATTCTTAACTGGATGTGACAATCAGGAATCACCGATTCATCTCATACTTTCATCTAATTACTGCAGCTCAATTAAGAGAGTGTAACAACAAAACACAGACAGCTCAAGAAGCATATGAAGAAGTTCTTTCCATGTAGAGAGGAATAATCATTTATCATGAATAATCGAATAATCATGAATAAAATTTAAAAACTGCACAGAAGTTTGATTTTCACTGAATACTAACTAGTCACTTTTCTAACTAATTAATGCTTATTAATCTCGGTATTAAATTGACTGGTCTAAGAATATTTGTGGGACATTCGTCTGATTTCAGGGAAACAGGTGTTGCCATGAAATATGCAAATTTTTGATGATCAGATAACATTTGGTGTTGATGTAGCCAGTACAAACCTCCAACGTATACATGACAGTTCCCCTTGAAATTAATTAAAAATCATAAATAGGGCAACTCCAAGAAATAAGCAGAAAGATTATTAAGAGCCAATGAAATGGTCAACAAGGCAAAACGTGGGATAGAAAGCCTGTGTTTACTTAGTAGGATTTTGTCGACAGGAGGGTTTATATAGCTAGTTTATATAGCTTCAAATAAAGAAGAATATACTTTTCAGTCTAAACCTTGAATATTTATATAATAACCATTTATTCATTAACTATATATAATTATTTCTATCAAGAGTATGTTTCTCATGGCTAACGCTGGCGTGTTGCTTGGAGTCAACGAATGTCAGGCACCAGGGGGTGCCAGAGTCTCTGAAACTCTTTGCCCTTTAGCAATGGAGATCCACTAATTAACTCTGTATAAAAAATAATATTATAAGGTAATCACTGTAATCAGTTATCGTCTTTGCAAAAGTATTATTGATATCTATTTTTGTTCTGTATTATATTAGATAAAATGCAAATGAAAGACTGGAATTGCTACAATAAAATATTACAATGTTGTCTTCGCCATTATTTTCAATAGTCCATTAAACCCGATTTATATCATCGCATTTGAAAAAATATATAGAATAGTGAGGAAAAACTGATTAAAGGTTAAAATAAAGGTGTGTTATAGTCGCTCATACAAAATATAATTTAATAAGGTGAAAACTGTACGTAAAGAAATATTTCGGGTTAATAGATAGAAGTAGGTAGTACGGTGGGTTAAATACCCGAAGGTTGTTAGTTCAAGTCCCGGGAAATTAGCATTTTTGTAGCCTAAAGCAAGGTGGCTAAACAGCATTAAAGTCCTTCTAGATTACAATATAATATAATCACGCCACAGCGGTGGGTTGACATGTCGGGGGGGGGGGGGGGGGACGGCGGAAATTATCCCGGGCCGCCAGGGAGGACCCAGTGTAGGGAATCTCGGTGTGTCGATAAC
>JAODLD010000056.1:485257-514593 GCA_026781065.1 Mormyrops boulengeri | reverse complement strand
GGTATTAAAGTCACATGGATTCCATCTTGACATGAGATGGTGGCAGAGAACAAAACAGTCTATCTACATGGGGGGACTGCGTAAATGATCCCGTGCCGACAGGGAGGACGCAGTGTAGGGCATCTCGGTGTGTCGATAACGGGGTCACGCTGACCCCCCTTCCCTCCTCGTGCGTAGCGGAAGGCGCACGCGCGCGCGCGCGCGCGGAAAAGAAAGGCGAGGGAGGGGTGGGGGTTGCTTAGCGCGTGTCCGCTTCCGCGAGACTGCGCGCGGTGCGGAGAGCGAGGCACCGGCGGGCAGCTGAAGCGGAGGAGCCGCCAGTCGGAGCTCGCGGGGACGAGAGGCCGGTCAGCTACATGCGTACGGCGCTGATATGGCTCACAAGGTGACTGTTATCTCTATTAAAATCAACACACGCCCTTCCCCGGGCCCGTGTGAGACAGAGGTACCTGTTAAAAACAATCGTTAGTCATGCAGTGTACGCCGAGCAGCGTTAGTCCGTGACATGGCTTTTTTTGTGCCTTTCTGTGTTGCAGATGCTGAATGCAGCCTTGTTATCTGTCTGTGCGGTCGTCGCCAGTCAATTGCTCGGAGTAGCATGCAGGTCGGACGGAGGCAATTTCCTGGATGATAAATGGCTCACTGGACGCTGGGATAAATTTCGAGACGTACGTGGCATTTTAAATAATACTTCTCGTTTTTTCTTATTATAATAATTCTTATTTATCATAGGTATGCATCCGTAATTTAACGCGGCGCTTGTGCATGGTGATTTCTTACTGACACGTACCTTTAGGTAGCCCAAAGTATCTAAATTTAGAGAATAATGAGACTATATCTTCCTCAAACGTTCCTGTTTCACTAGCTGTAATTCCACGACGTACTTTCTCAAGAAATACAATTCAGTCATGCAATATAAGTGCATATTAATACGGTAAGTCTAGCCGTTTTATTTATTAATAAAAAAAAAAGACTCTTATAGCAATTAGCAAATCCGTTCAGTTATATAATTACTTTGGCTCCGACGACGGTCATGTTGGTTAAGAAATTTGGAAAGTCACCGGTGTGAAATTTTTATCGGATGCGCAGCCAAGTAAATAATACAAGTATTTTAAATTGATTATTATGATGTTGGTGTTTGATAGACTCATTCTTGACTACGGTTTGTCCTTTTAACTTGTTAGACAGTTACAGGTTGTGGTCTGAGTAAAGGAATGCTTTGCACTATGTTCAGAAAGTAAGCCATTCTGGCTCTAATACAATGCAAGGTTGTCATGTTTCCTGTGCACACTTGTTCACTGTGCTTCACTATTGGATAGATGACAGATCGACTGCAAGATTAAAGGCACCTACGTGCGTCTAACTTATGCACTTTAAGAAGAGTCAAGGCCATGGTGCTCTGTGATTAAGTGTCTAGTTAGTGACATATAATCAGGCCTTCACATTAACAGATGCTTGATTCCTCAGTAGTATCGGCATTTTCACTAAGGTCCTCCTGACTTATGGATTTCAAAGACCATATATAGCACATATGTTAGTGCTCTTTAGTTAATTGGAACAATTATTAAACACAGTTAAAAGGTTAAGCCATTTTGCAATAAATGGCTCCTTTGAAACATGTCTGTCACAGGATCACCATCTGTTTTTTGGCAGATGATGACATTCCGCGAGTATGATAGTAACAATGAAACAGTTGGGGTGTACGGCAGCAACATCAAAATATTTACCACAACTTTTTCACAGCTCCTGGTAATTAACTGCAAATTACCAGCAAACAGAAATAGCCATGAAAATGGTCGTGAGTGATTGTGTGGTCCCTGCATCGGCGTTGTCCCTTGGCGTGGGCCCTCCTTTTCGTTTTTATATGCAATTATTTGGTATCCAAAAACATTCAGAAAAGTCTAATAAAAAAATGCCCCATGCCACCTGGGATAGACCGCCCCCCCCCCCCCCAAACTAGGATAAGAGGTTAGAAAATGCGTGGATGATGATATGGAGAATATTAATATTTACACATATGCAGTTTAATCCTACGCAGCTTTATTAAGAAGTGGTAAGGCTAGCTTTTTACCTTGTCTTCATTTCAGATGAAAAGAGATGCTAACAGAATTCATCCTCAAGCAAAAAAAGAGTGAAATAGAACAAAAAAGCAATTAAAAGGGCTTTACTTTATTAAACGTAATGGCCTAGGCTTGCTTTCTTATTTTCAGTTGCAGGTGCTTAACGTAACATAACCCTGCTTGATCTGTAATGTTTTTATTAGGTAATTCAACTGGTGCATTTGTTCTACGCATTTTGTTTCTGATCTTGTTTTTCAGTCAGCTGAAATACTGTATACCAGAAAGGTCACGGTGCTGACTGCCTGTTTTGTTAGAGAAAAGCACATTGTGTCACGGAATGCAGAATGTCACTTGCTAGAGAGGCGTGTGCTAATATCATACATTACTTGGGGAAATTAACCACATTAGCGAGCCACAGCTGTTTTACAGTTGAGATCCCGCTATGCCCGGACTGCCATCACTATTGTTGCTTTTTTTTGTTTGTTCTGGACCTGCATGCAGGGATTTTGATTTATGCTACAGTTATGTAGCTAAAGTTTTTCAAAGAACCTTCGGTGTCTGCAGTCTGTACAATTTAATGACCGCCATCAAGGCAAATTAGATCAGTTGGTATGCTAAGTTCATTCTTATCTGGTTAACCCTTTTCTTACCTCTTTTCAAAGCTGAGGCTTGATTAGAAGTTAGTGAGTTTTAATAGCCCCGGAGTGACAATCGCCAACTCGCTGTCGGAATTTCATCACATTCTGGCTATTATATTGTCAGGAAATCTTACAAAGAGAGCCTGGAGCTACTTGTATTTTCATTTGAATGCTTGGATCTATTGTACTATTCATAAGAAACAGCAAAAAAAAAAAACCAAAACAAATATATCAGAAATCTGATTGGGTAATAAATCTTCTGAATATGTAAATCCTTCACCCAGCACATTCATAATTGGTGTTTTAAGATAGCGTGAGCCTACGGCTAGTCATTTGTTTCGATGGCACTGTCGACAATCTTCGAACTAATCTGTTTTGCAAAATAATATTTAGAGAATGGGTAAAGCAGTGTAGCATTCAAAGACTTTTAGTTGTTTTTCATGATAAAAAAAATACAATATTTAGAGCTGACATTTGATAGAGCAGGGGTACAAGGATCCTTCTTCCGACTACCTCAATATCATCTATACCAGGCAGGGGTACAAGGTTCCTTCTTCCGCCTACCTCAGTACCGTCTATACCAGGCAGGGGTACAAGGATCCTTCTGGCTACCTCAGTACCGTCTATACCAGGCAGCGGTACAAGGATCCTTCTTCCGGCTACCTCAATACTGTCTATACCAGGCAGGGGTACAAAGATTCTTCTTCCGGCTACCTCAATACCGTCTATACCAGGCAGGGGTACACCCTGAACGAGATGCTAGTCCATCAAAAGGTTGCATAGTCACGCCTCGTTTAAATGTTTTATATCTAGTTATTCTTTGTCACAACTGTAACTGATTTCTTGGGTATGACTAGTTGGTAGTTATAGGTCTACATAAAAAGGGCTTTTGTTCTTTTTACTTCATAGTTCCACAGGATAATTGCTGTTTCTGCTAGGAATGGCCTAACCGAATGTACTTGATTGCTTTAAAATGTCATTCCCTTCGCATGGCATGTGTATTTGATAATAACCGTCTGCTACTTAAAGTAGTTTCCTTCAACTTTTTTCAAGTTTGCTAATGGTGCCCAAGGATTTTTTTTTCTTGGGCGAAACGTACGCAGCTGTGCTTCTGTTTGGAAAAAGAACTGCCTCCAGACTTAAGAAACACAAATACGCTGACAGTTTTATATTTCCTTTTCTTTTTATTTTTTTAAGAAAGTGAAACTTAATTCAGAACACACCAATTTATAATGTCATGAATGCAAGAATATTGCTTTTAAAGAACTGGTTCAACTGGTGTCATTTCAAGTTTCCTAAAATAACAATGCCTTCTGAATTCACCCCTCGCAACCTTATGGGGGGGGGAGATACAAAAAAACACATTAATTATGTAGGGTTGTGTTTGAGTTACCTTTGTAAATGTCAGGAGACTGTATCGCTGTGACGTTTACCCTGGTTAGTCCAGATATTGCCAGAACAGATTTATTGTTTTCTTTATGTCCTGATTGCCGGTATCCTAAAGCATGGCCTCGAACCTCAGAATGTGGATACTGGCTGTTGAATTTATTGTCTGCCGTGAGTTTTTATTATAATGCAGCCACAGTCAACAATGAAGAACTCGTCTGTTGCCAAAATGGCTTGTATTTTTTCTTGTAGTGACATTGATGCCTGTGAATTTATCAATAAGACCAATTCTCATACAGTTGATATTGTATTATGCTTAAAGACAGGCTTTGTGACGTGTTCTACTTTTAAACGAAGACTCGAAATCCTTGAGGTTCTTTGCATTATATTCTTGATACAAACTGATGCACAGGATGGGTAGTCTTGTCAGATTCATCAACAGCTTGACATTGTTTTCTGGCAGAAACAGATAGAGTTTTTTTTTCCGTCCTTTTCATTTTTATCACTACAACTGCTGAATAATAGTCAAGTCTGTATGATGTGTATGATAAACTGCTGACAGATGAAAAATGTATCTGAGAAATCAGCAGTGGAAAGCCACCGAAGGATGGATTGTATGCCTTAACGCTTATCTTGAGTAATATTTAAAATGCCACTCTATTGTCAGAATATTCAACTATCATTCTCTATTCGTGGTTTTTTTTTGTCTGTCTAGTTGAGGGTTGCAGGAATGAAGTGGTAGTTGACAGTTTCACTGGAAGCCAGTTTATTGCATAGCATTTATATACAAGCACACACATACATCACACACAGTAAGGTAGACGGTAATCACCTGAACCTCTCGTGGCTGTGAGATCCAACTCCAAATTGACGTTGGATATCAACCCATGTGCTGAATAGGGGTGCAAATCGTAAACTTTGCCATGATTCGATTCGATTTTGATTTTGCCACGCGGTGATTTAGTATCTGGCAATATTTAAAGTGTTACTGCGATACGATACAATTCGATTCAGTAATACATGATCAGTATTTCCAGTTCAGTGAAACATATTCTGATTTTAGTGGAATTGTTTTGAATTCGAAAAGAAGTAATACATGTTACATTTTACATTTTAACAATTGTATATTTTGAAAAAACTAAACGTGTCTCAAAGATAAAAAGAAAATGTCTGCACAGGAAGCATTCTGTCTTGTATTTGTACTTTAGCAACAATAAAATGTTTCTGGATATGTATAGCTTACTCTGAGTAAGTCGTACTAAACTAGATAAAATGTACTGCAATGTATCGGCCTCCCTTCTAAGGTGAGTCTCTAGACTGCTTTGTGTGAGTTTTTTTTTTTTTTTTTTTTTAGGCCGCGTTTTGGTGTATCGTCATATTTTATGACAGTATATTAATAGATTTTCATTAATTGAGTTGACTGAAAGGCATTGTGGCCTTAACAATTGATATCCACTAGAATCAATGAATTGTTGCACCCCTAATGCTGAACCCTGCAAATGGATAGATGGTCCGTTTCTGCAGTTAGTAGTGGTCCATTCAGAAGGGATGTTTCAGAGAGAGACGTTTACAGACACCCCTCAAGTCTACACCCATCAATACCTCACGGTTCCTGTGACAGCTGTGTATAGCACCTGTCCAACTCCCTGCCACCTTTCATCAGCTGTTTTGATGTTCTGTAGGGGGTTTGTCATTAGCCCAATGGTAACCTCTAACACCCAGGGACTTCCACCCAACCGGTGACTAAGATCACTCAAGTATTCATCTGCAAAACCAGGAGCCCTAAACAAAATTTAAAAACATCTAATTACTGAGGTGTCATTCACTAATTTCATTCAGGGTCTTGTGAAATTATTAACAGCCTGTGCGTATGAAGTAGCCTACACTTTGAGCAGTTTGCTATATCAGTGCGTTACAGTAGGATTCATTAGAACCATGCAGGAATATGTCATGATCACTGGGGGCTTGTTTGTTAAATGATTTCTACCTCCGTATATAACACCAGTAATACACCCGCCCATCCATCTTCTGACCATATTTTGGGGAGAGGGGCTGAAGTGTGTGGTGGCTGGAGTGTATCCCAGGCAGAATAGGACACAAGGCAGTGCCCAGATAGAGTATCAGTCTATCACAGGGCAAACCTACAGTGATACCTACTGAGCGATCATGCAGAGAGAAACATCGTTTAGAAGTGGAATGAAAGTGAAGACCCTGGATAATTCCGTGGAACGAAAGTGATTATCGTCATCGTTGTCATTTTGATGGATCTTCTGAAAATAACAGGGCAGTTTGTTTGCTGTGTTTGTGCGTATTAACAGGACGGCACAAAGTAACATTGGCGCATGGTGCCAATTAGTCCATAAGGCACAGAATAAAGATGACGGAAGCCGTCTGAGAGGGGCGGCGATGGAGGAATCGATGATCAGTTTTCACATTTTCATTGCGCATTTCAGCCATGCCCTTTATAACGTCAATTAGAAATACAGGCCGGGCAGTTCTATATGCATGCCCCTTTTATTAAACAATTTAGCAATTGTCATACCCCAAGTTTTAATTTTAATCAAGGACGACTGAAGGCAGTCAATAGGAATCAAAACTGCAAAGCTGATTTACGAATCGCAGCACTCTGCCAGCCTGCACCGTGTCCAGGGGTATTTGCCAACACTTATTTCATACTGGCATTGATATTTCACTATTTCTGAGCTTGGCTGTAATTTCTTATGCATTTGTCATTCTGCCGTATATATTTTGAAAATACTGCAGATACTGCTTACATAGAATACAAATTGTTTGATTTAAATAATAATGAAAATACAATTTTTTTTATTATACTTTTTCCCCCGACTGCTTTTTCTGGGAGAGCCCTTTATAACAGGTTCTCTGATGGCAGCCTGCTGACGATAAGTGAACGCGTGTCCTCGGATAACCGGCGTTAATTTCTCCGTGCGTCGCATCATTGCAGAAGAGTGGTGGAGAAACGGGCGGTTCTGTTTTAGTACTTCTAAGCAGCCAAACAAGGATGCTGACCAGTGACGCTGACTGGGGCCAGAGCGCTTTCCCTGTGTCCCATTTCACTTTCTCTGTTCTGACGTCTCGAGGAAGAAAAAAAAAAAAAAAAACAGGTAGTGTGTGGCCTACCTGAATCTGTAGGTCAGCCTGCTGTTTTGCGGCCAGCCTGTTCTCAGCACCGGTGGTGACATGTTGCCCCGTTAAGTTGCTCATACAAGTCAGATGTGGCTTCCTGGGTAGTGCCCAATAAATCGGAGCGCTCCTGCAGAGGGACCAGGAATAATGTCATTGGCAGAAGATGCTTTCAAGACCAATGGGAATTTGTCACATTATAGCAGATAACCTGCCAGTCCCTCTGCGGTCTTCTCCCACCTTGTGCCTCCTTCTTGGGATGTGAGCCCCAGGCTGACCATGACCCAGTACCGGATAAGTGGTCTGTTGATAAATGGATGGATGTAGCAAAAGTACTCATGAGCTCACAGTCGGCAAATTAAGATGACACACCATTAAGAAAGAGATGGAACTGGTTCTTACGGTGACTCAGATGTCAGCATGGGGGCATGAAACCAGGAATGATTCTATTAGGCTACAACTATGCATCTTCTTGTAAAGGGCGTGGAGTGAGATTTATGGGATTCTGAGTGTTTGTATTGTATAGAACACGAAACGCTTAATATGTATTTTTCTGTTTTCGTGGGCCTTGAGTGGGAGCGACTGAGTGGACTGCGGTGGCATTTGCTGCGGATTTGGTTAAATGCGACCCGAGGCCCGAGGGCCTAACGGAATAGCATTAAAGGCTTCCTGAACAGCACTCCTACCCGCATGTCGCTGTCCCAGGCTATTAAGCATCATAAAGCAGGAATGTGATGTGGAGAAGAAGGTACGGAGCTTCAGGCATTTTTCTACATCAGGGGACCCAGTCTTCAGTCTAGAAGTTTAATATAAGTTTTGCACAACAAAAAATAAATGAAATAAAAACTAAGTGCTCTTTACAAAACATAATTGTTTTAGGTAAATATTGAGCTCTGATACACCTACATTATCATCTCGCTTTATCATACCGCCATCACAGTGCAGAATTATATTTCACCACTGACAGTACCTCATTACCTAATGTAGCGTACACAACTGAGCTCGCCTTAGTAAGAGATGATTTATTTTTTCATTTTCCCTGTTCTGCCCAAGTTTTTTTTTTTTTTTTTTTTTTTTTTTTTTTCTGTCCCCCTTATAGCAGGCTGAATATCCCAGAGGGATTCAGCTAGAACAAATGCATAGGTTTATTACAACAGGATGAAACCAATCAGCATTTTCCGTAATTACGTTATCGTAATGGCCGATGCTTGGCAGCGCAGGTCTTGATAAGCTTCAGTTGGCTTCTTACTTATATTTATTACAGCACTGAAGACCATTCGACATTGCAGATTTGGATTATTCCAGGATGGAAATTCAGGTGGATGTTTGCATCTCTTGTTACAAAACCTTAGAACGGACGTGTTTCTTGGGAAGGGCCAGTGGAATTTGCATGCAGTCTATTAGCAAATCAAAGTTTGAGGTTAGTTTGGCCCTCGGAGACAATCGTTTCTTTTTTTTTTATCTCTTTCATTTGCTTCAACCACTGAAAGAACAAAGGTGACAAATATGCTGTAAAGCAGGTTTTTATCATCCTAGATGTTATAATTTGTAACATATATCAAAAATGTATGTATTTGAACATTTACTGCTTTGTACAAAAATCGTTGGATTCCTGAGGTAGATTTAAAATGAGATCTAATTAAAAGTCAGTATACATTTTTATGTTCAGTTTAAAGCAGATATTATTATTATTATCATTATTATTATTATTAATACTACTACTTATGATAGTAGTAATAGTAGCACAAATGATATACGTGTATAAGTGTACTTATTATATTCAGGAAAATCAGGAAATCAAAACTGCAGATGACAATTCAAATTTGAGATCAAGCTTGTGTGGCGTTTTGTGCTGCCCAATGCTGACCCAAAGGCACAAAGTATTCTCACTTATTTAAAACGCTATGTAGGCAAGATACAAGGAAGCAGATAATGGGATAAAAACACAGATATATTGAGTTCCTCATGAAGTAGCACCTTAACACCAATATCTCGATAGACAAGGTAAATGGCCACTGAGCTGGACGTGTGTTAGACGCTTCTAGCTGCTTCTAGCTTAGATTATACTTGGGCATACAGCACAGTAATTCCTAAAGTAATAAAAATAGGTAAGCGTGCCCAAAAATAACAGCCATTTTTCAACCTGGAGCTATCCAGGATAGCACTGAGCAGCGATACAAGAGTCATCCCGCATACAGCAGTGCTGTTTTCGGTAATTGGCTGGGCACTATGGAGGAATGACGTCGATATCAGCGACGTTTCGCCGTCAGGAGTATCCATGGTGATTTCTGCCCGAGAAGAAGGAATCGCCTTCTCCCTTCGCCCAAAGTAATGGCTGAAAGAGCACAGTGCACAGCCTATAGTGGCTCAGCAGTTAATCTCACCACCTCCAAGTCTGGGCCATCAAAGTCTGCATGTTCTCCCCATGCTGTGTTTGCGTCCTCCAGGTACTCCGAATTCCTTCCACAGCCCAAAGGCATGCAGTAAGGTTAATCGGTGTCTCTAAATTTGCCCATGAAATGTGAGTGTACATGTATGTGCTTTGAAATGAACTGACATCTCATTCAAGGTGACCCCTGCTTTGCGCCTTGTGTTGCCTAGAATGTTCTTCAACCTCCCACTAGATAAACTTTTCTGAGATGGATGAATAGGAGTCAGGTTGTAGCTCTAAATGGCTTATGCAGCTTAGTTTCGCTGTGTTTTTATTTTCCCAGCTATATATCTCGATACTTCTTACTGAGGCGATTCAGGTGAATAACCTTGCTTTTAAGTATAATAGCGCAACCTCTTCTTTTTGGCACAGGACCACCTGCTGTCCCATTATATAAAGCAGCAGCGCATAAACTGCGACAGAAGCCCTGCATGAGGCCCAAGTGTGCAGCACTTTAAAAAAAATAAAATAAAAATAAGAAACGGGCAGAGATCGCCATGTGTAACTAAGAACGCACAGCCTAATTGGAGTACCAGTTATGCCAAGTTTGGCCCCGGTCAGAATGGTTTATTTTTGGATGGTCTTACCGTACTGCGGAACACTTCCAGACCGTTATTGATCTCGCTGTGCCATCCTAGATACACGTGAATGTCAAAAGAGCACATTGTCCCAAAGCAGACTGTTAGCATACTTGTTTGGCTCTGCAATAAAATCCCCTATACCAAGGCTACAACATCATTACAAAGAATACAGTAATACTGCTGAATCTCTTGTAATTTTTACCCCATGTGACCTATATTTAGACTCTCCCACTATATCAGTGAAGTCATTATTATTTGCAGGAATGCAGGATTATAAAGTAGTTGGACCGTCGGAATGATTTATAAGAGCCAAACGCTGGTCTTGTATGAAAATTGTGTCTTCCACTGAGAGAAGACTGATCTTCACATTACACGTGAATCGGGGGTCATAAAACTGACATTGATAACTGCATGCCATCACGGCTCACACTAAATCATAATGAGCTGACTGAAGCAGTCATGATGTGCGATAAGAGAAGGTTTATATCGGATATAGCCATCTGTATTCAGGCACAGATGTCCCCGATTCAGTTTAGTCAGACCTGGACAGCTATTTTTTATTGTCGTGAGAGGGAACAGTAAATATGATTGATCAAACCCTCCTCATTGGTTGGCAGCCCTGTGACTTACTGCTGATTGGCAGTTTAGCTCTTGCAGTACAGCCTGTTAATTAGATGTAATTGAGAGCATGACTCAGACAACATCCAGCATCAGACTTCAGGAGGAAACTGTATAATATATAATGTATAATAAGACATTTTAAAGTCAGAGGTATCTACGGCATGTATGGGTTGATAACCGGAATAGATGACTGAGAAATGCCATTGACTGAAGCTACATAGGAGACAGAGACGAAGGAATTTGCTGCCCCTTAAAAAGCTAATGATTTCTGTGTGCTGCTTTGATTGGTTGTTGCTTGCTACCGTTATGACTCATTATTAGCTTTTAGCTGGCTAGCCGATTTGGGCCCATATCTGGCACCTGCTCAGGCACGTCTTGTGCTTCCTGTAATTCTTTAAACAGGCCTCGAGTGATGCCGGCTAATAGGACAGATGCTCCGCAACAGACACGGAAGCAAATCCGCTCGTGTTTTTGGGGGATTTAAAAAGGGACGGGGACGTGGTGCCGGGGGTCATCGTCGGCCTCCAGATGCACATCTAATAAGCTTGATTCATCTTAAAAAAAAAAAAAAAAAAAAAAAAAAAAACACGGCCCTTTGATGCATGAGAACCCGGGGCGAAACGAGGCCTGAATCAGGAGCAGACAGGAGAACGGCCCTCGCGGAGCAGTCACAATGAGGTCACTGGCGAAATCCGAAGGGTATACGCGTCGCTGTCAAGGGGGCAATGAAAATAATGGAGCCCCCTGGTACGGTATGTGTCTGTCTGATTCATGCCTTCAATTACAGCCAGATGAGGCAGTAATAGATTTTTTATTCCGTACTTAGTGTGCAGTGTGACAGCTGCAATATTGACACGCCATTCTTGACATATGGGTGAGTACTATCTCACACAGTCATTCTAGTACGGTAATTTATACTTGCATTTCTTTTGCAGAAGAATTGCACGCTGTCTAGATCAGATCTAGCTCACTCCAGTTTGCATGATTTGCTGTGATATAATCATATCGATCATTATCAGAAATTCCGATTGTTTCATTTAAACGGCATTCGATTGAACACTCATCCAGCAGTCGATCTTCCATGAGTGCTTATTCAGTACAGGGTTATGGTGTCAACTGGGTATGTTTTTCAATAATCATTTGACCTCCATTTAAATATTCATCGCGTGCTTAATTCAGGACGGCGCGCAAGTGCCTGCTTAAAAAAAGTGTTTTCCCCAGCACCGAGTTAAATAAAATTAAGAAAGCAGACTGGGTTTATTCTTAAGTCAATGGAATGATACGTATGAAAATATTCTTCTCACCTTAATGTCTGCAAATGGAACTATAGAGACCTTTTACAGAATCTGTCAGCCACTAAAAATATGACCTTATTATAGGTACATTGCAGTGAACCCTGTAGAGTGTATTATTATAGAAGATAACAGTAATAGTAATAATAACCGCTTAAAGGTGAATTCCACCATAAATCTGCAGCCTAATTTATTTGTCTTGTCTTTTTTATTTTTTTTCCTCCTGGCAAGAAGACCATCCAAAGTAGGTGGTCTTTTCTGTCAGTTCTCAGGTAGCTCTTTCATTAATGCAGGATTTTATATTTTTGTATGAAGATCTGGCTTAGAATAGTTAACAAATTGACTGAAAGAAGATCTCACTGATTGATTAATCGATTGATAGAGAGGGGAAAAATTACACCGAAATGGACACCCGGAAACCTTGACGAGTTTGTAAATTTTACACATTTCGTAAATGTCACCTTGTGATGTCATAGGGTAAAAGAATCAGTTCTCAGAGGGGCATGTAATACAATTTAATTTGGAAATCTAGGTCATCATCTGGCAGTGAACCAAATTGACTCCGTATTACTTTGGAGTGGAACTCCCCTTTAAGCCTATTTAAAGTCATTTAAAGGCAAAATGTTGAACCTGCCACACTGTTATTAGCAGTCACATAGAATTTGTTGCTGTAGTTTGATTTTTTTTTGCCAATACATTTGGCAAGTTACAGAATACAGAACCTAGTTAGTGATGTACATTGTACTGTATTGTTCTTGCATTCACTATCACAATATTCATTTATTTGCCTAAAACATACCCTGTCGTCATTAAGATTTAAATCGTCCTTCCATAAACTCAAAATGTATTGCTTTGACCTTTGAAATAAGTGAGGTTTATGAGGCTAAATAACTACATCTACTTATTCAGTTAATCTTTATTTACTGCGTCTTGCTTTCTTATTGGTTATCAGTACTGCTACAGATCTTGTATATGTGTGCTTTGGCGTCAGACGTTCCAAAGGTATCCTGTCTCCTGTGGAGTCCTCAGACATGCCGATGGCAATATATAGGTCATTTATTATTACCTTAGCAAACTATACCAAATTGCAGGCGGCAATTACTCTCTTTCCTATTCCACTTAGAGCCTCTTAGGTTTGAGAATAGATTTAAAGACACAAATAGCATTTTATAAGGTTGGATTTGATTGGTTCTAAAAGGCAGTTCTGTCGATGTTATTCGATGTGAGATGGACCAATGAGCCAAAGTCTGCTTTCTGTCCTGTGGATGTTTTCATAGGATCGTGTTTTGTCCCCATTTCACTTTGCAGCTTTACTTTGTGTCTTTCACTCGGCTTTTACAAAACACATGTTTTCTCATAGAGCTAAGAATAACTAAGTATTTGCCGTCTTTTCTATTTTTAAGGTCCCTTTTTTTTTTTTTTTTGCAGCTATGGATTAATTGCTATTCTAAGAATAAGTCACGGCAGTGACGAGGGTATCTGGAAATGTTCTTCTCGCCCGCCCTGCCAGTTCTCTGCTTTAAACCAGGCCTCATGCCGTTAGGTGAATTTTCGCCGTGAGCAGACAGGGGTGCTTAGCTGCCAAAGCCAAACCGCTATCGCTGGCGAGATGGATTTCTGCGATGTGGACACGCCGCATCCGCGCTCCCAGCCATATGGAGAACTGTAACGTGACTCTCCTCTGAGAATTTGAGGAACAAAGGCAGTGACAGGCTGCTCTGCAGGACTTCTCTCCACCAGAAGTAAAAACATATTAGCTGTCAGTATTAATTATTATAACGCCGAATGGGCAGCAGATTAGCATTTTTGACAGCCACAGTTCATGAAAAATCAAGCAGCCATAAAGTCATATTCATTCTGCCTTATACTGTAGATATATTTTAAATACTGGACATATGGCTTCTTTGCTTGCTCTGACATGTGCTCAGTTTTTCTGCTTTTCGTAACCTCAGCTGACATACCCGCCAGTACACGACGACATTCTTACACGTGACCATCTCGGGTAAAGCACCGCAGTAGTTCTTTAATTGTTTTAATATCTGATGTCCTTCTCTTTTTTTTTTCCGCTGCCTACCTTTTCAGGAAGTGGAGGTTTGTACCCATACTCATCCATTTACTGCCCATTTCCTTTTCTTTTTAATAATTTTTGGTTCAATGTGTGTCTGCTTGGTAATGCTGTGCAACGTTGTGATTACAGGAACCTGGAACATGGAACCCTGGCAAACCATTCGATCAAGGTGTGATTACAATTTTTTGTCAGCTTGCTAGCTTATGTAGTTATGTACTTAAAAATATTAGCCTGTGGAGGGAGATGCATCGAAATGGATGTTGAATATATTATCTTAGCATATTTACAGTTGAGCACAAGAGGGGGAAAAAACATCTTTGGTCATTCGTTAATCCAGTTAATCCATCCTCCCCTCCCCACCCTTGTAACAAAACACAACGCACAATGACACTAGTTTCACCTTGAAGTTGCTGAAGAGCATTGATTGAGTTGCTTTGTTTAGCTATTGCAGTGCAAAGCCAGCAACTGCAAGACAAATCTAGATACAAATTACCAAACTGATACATTTAAATATGTTTTCATTTAAGAGACTAAGGTGTTGACTTAAGGAGTTACCTGATTCATGACACATCTTCTGTCTACTGATAGAAGTGTTGGAAATGTTCTACATTTACAGAATCTACCTTAATCTGTCATAGCCTTTTACCATTGACTTGCTGGAAATATGCACACATTGTTATGACTATGAGGGAAAAACGAAATTATAGGGCAGTCACAGAAGAGGATAATCTTTTAAATCCAGTCCGGGCTTTGCAGAAAGCCCTTAAGGACAAAGGTCACTTTAACCGTGGTGATAGGCATCAGCCTTGAACACGGGCTTTGACAACCTATTTAACATCAGCGATCTGCTTAGTGTTTTGTGGGACGTAATTCCATTAGGGAGAACTTTGCTTCCAGGAACCCAAAGTGTCATTAGGCTTCAGAGTAGTCTTCCATGTCATTTAATGACATTGGAATTCAAATCAGTTTTGCGAGATGAGTTCCCGAAAAAAGGGCATTGTCATTCACTCACCACTTTATAAATCGATTAGCTTACCACTATTTTTTTTTATTGTTCAGACTGATGTTGATTTCCATAGGAAATGCGTGGTGTTATTGCTTATAAGAAACATAAAGAGCTAGCTGAGCTAGCGGTAGCTTTAGAGGAACATTGGCATTAAGGTTAATCTCAGCAGTCAAAAAGTATGTGAAGCTACCAGCTTTAATTTTTAGCTTGAGTTAGGACTCCCCAGAAAACGAGCATTACCACACACTGGAAGAATCACTCTATAGGCAAGCTACATTCAGCTCAGCTCCCACCTCTTTGTGTTCCAGCTCTGGATCCCGCCAAAGATCCCTGCCAGAAGGTGAAGTGCGGTCGGCACAAGGTGTGCGTGGCTCAGGACTACCAAACTGCAAGCTGCATAAGTCAAAGACAGATGAGGTAACGACTGCATGACCACTGTCAGCCATTGAGGTCACATGACTTTGAAACGTCGAAGCAGTGAGTTACCTGTTTAGAATTTGTTTCTTGTTTGCTTGTTTGATTTATTAATTTTATTTTTCATTAACTTTACCTATTTTATTATGCATTTTTTTTTACTGACAGGCTAGCAGCTAAATGTAGTGATGCTGATTAGGGCCTTCCATGTCTGGCTACGTGACGTATCTCAGACGGCACTCGCTGCATTTCATTACCGCCCGATGTCGTATTGATCCGTTTATCCGCTTTATTTGCTTAACGCACACTTTCGTCTCTCGCTCTGGCGCACACGCAGAGCGCCCGCTCACTAACCGGTTTTGAGTTACTTCACAAACGTTCGCTGTGCAGTACGCTGCAAGGCAGGCAGGCCAGATCAATCCCAGCTTCTGACTGTTGCCATGGTATCCCACTGGGATGCATTCTGTAGCGCTCAAAAGACAGCGCGCTGGTCATGTGGTGGGTCTAAAATACAAAAGCAATGCTTCTGGGTGTCAATTGCTGCCCATAGCTGTGTTTAGATTTCTTGGCTTGCTATGACTTCTCCACAAAAGCACATGATACCTGTTTTGCATAGTAACTGCTGAAGGTTCAGGTTATAAGAGCAGATTTCTTTAATTATAATCTTTTTTTTTTCTTTCTCCCAGAACCACCTATATTTAGAAGAGGACAGTGATTGTGAAGGGATGCATTAGCCTCAGCTTACGAGCGCTTAGCCTAATTACGATTGTGTCGGCAGTCGCGAATTGAATGTGTCTTCTTGCCAGATGTATGAATGAATCAAGTTGTGTGTCTGAGGGTCTGCAGGATGACTGTGCAACACTGGGTTTTTCAATATGGGAATCTGGCAGTGGACTGAGATGTCATATAATTGGATCGGCCTAATGTTGTTTTGGATAGACAGTTGTGGAAATTACCCCTTTTTTTTTTTTTTTTTTTAACTCCCCGAAGCTGTTGCGGGAACTGAACTGGCAAGAACAATGAATGGAAAGAGGGATGGCCTAATTTATTCTGACATTTTTTAAACAGAATTTCCTTTGTTAAATGATGCTGTTTGGAGCTTAAATTTAAATGTAGCTTTGAGTTTGAGATATGAAACTAAACAAACTAAAATTAGATGGTTAGGAATATAGGCTCTGTGTGGACTTAATGAACATATTGTTTGAAATAAAAGCATTGTATTATGTTCACTTTATTTTAGCCTGCTATCCAATCCAATTTGTTTTTCTCCTCCGTGTTAAATTGCAATTAATTATACACTTTGTATCAAGTTTTTTGTGTTTAATTTTCACCAACTGCTGCTGTTTTTATTACACAACATCTTATCTGAAATTTTTTTTTTTTTTTTTTTTTTTTTTTTACATACATCTGCTGGCTTGGTTCTTGGTACAATGGCCTCTTGGTAAAATGACCTTGACACTAGATGCATTTTGCACCCATGAGCTTTGAGGAGATAATTTACACCTCGTCGCCAGGCTTGTTAATCGGCGTTACCTGAACGGCAAACTTGCAATAGTCCAGTATAAAATGCAGTACAAGAGGTCAGTTGAGTGATTGCCAAATAACATCCTATTACTACATTTCCAGAAACATTTTTTTGGATCATCAATATTGTTTTCAGCTGCATACCTCGGGAAACAAGAAAGCACTGCAGATTAGTGTGAAATGTCCGAGTTAGAGGCCAAAGCTCATTTCCCGGGTGCAGTGACTTCCAGGAAGAGAGCTTGTGTGAGAAGGCTTGTGTGAGAAGGCCTTGGGCAAGTGCAAAAGCACAAAAAGTGAGTCTGGGCTGATGTTGTTTTCCCTCAACACAGAAAGGACAATAAGACCAACAAAACAGTAGGAAAGGCCTATTCAGTCTAGTTCAACAACCATTGGAAGGCAGCTAACGGCAGCCACATCGCTTTGGGCTCGAAACAGAAAGGGACCCTCTGTTCCTGGTTGAGCCACAAAGACGTCGTCCCCTAGGAGTTGAAGCCCCTTCCGCAGTAAAAAACCAAGACTAGACTGACAACTACCTGCTGCAGCCGGCACACAGGCCTTACACGGCTACACAGCTAAGCCTAAAAATACCGTATCCCTGAAAGCACACTTGTAATTGCGTAAGTGCATTGCGTTTTGCTCTTTGACTTGGACAAGCAAATTACTCCAAGCACACCTATAGGTTTTTATTTCTACTTATTATTTTCCAACCAAAACAGAGCCTTTTTAAAACACAGCATTTAACCTTCTGTGAAACCGTGAACTACTTCACCGACGGAATAGGGCTGACAGGAAGTTCTGGAATGAGCAGGTTCCACACATATCATTTGGGGAGAGAAAGCGATAGTCCTTAGACAGGAAGCAGCTGCCTTCCCTAAGAGAGATTACCCCAGGTAATCTCCCCGACTCAGACAATCAAACTAATATGTATTCTGCGAGCTTTAAGCCGTCACCCAAGCCCCAGAATAATACGTCAAATATCAGCATACCAAAGCTGTTTTTTTATAAAGAGCCACAGGATTCCCTATCTATAGGCTGTCAGCTCGAGTGAGCCCACGCAGTGTCAGGTAGTCATGTTAATTTCCCAAAGTGAAAACTGTATGTGACACCATCTTTACTTCAATTTAGCTGCGCTGGGAGATTCTTGATCGCTTGATTGATACTGAAGGAGAGGCTGGGTGCTGCATGTAATTCCTCGATATTACCCTTGCCTTCATTCAATTACTGCCCGCTCCCCAACCTGTACGCCATTTTCCTCCCCATCATTCTCTCCCATTGTTATTGCCGTTATTACCTGCATTGCAGACCCTTCCATCCTTAACTTTCATAACTGGAATTAAGTAGAACTGCTAACCTTCCAAATCTGTGTTGCATTCTTAGCCCAAGACACATTTAGGCGGTCCCAAGAGTCAATTTAGACCATTTTTCTTGTCTCCCTGCTGTACATACGATCTAGTTCTCAGTCTTTGATTGCTCTGGCAGCAGCTAAAAGGGAAAGAAACACTGGGAGTTTTTTTTTTTTTCGTGTTTAAAAGCCTCCATTTCAAATAGACTCAAATGATCAACAACTCTGTGCACTGAATATTTTCACAGTTTTCTGCATTCAGATGTGCAGTGGAGAGCTATTAGATTACACTCATCAGTGACAGTGATACGTCTGTGACCTGTGCCACTTTTCAGTCTTTTTTTTTTTTTTTTTTGTCAGTCAAAACTATTGTCTGGGTTTTTGGACCACTTTAAAGTTAATGTGTATTTTTTGTTTTTTCTTTATTGGGAAAATTTCAGTATTCAGGCTTCGAAGCATATTCTCTTAGTCTCCTTCAATTATCTGTGACCTCAGTCATCTGTAGAATGTTTGAGTGGGGTCAAGTGCTTCGAAATCCTTTTACATCTTCGAAAGGATACTCATTTAGTCCTGTGATCAAAGACCGCTACAGAATACTAATGACGGGTGAAAATAGGTTTAGGGTTTTTCAGCATTTTTATTTCCAATGAGCAAATTATCTAAGTTTTCACAAGTTTTTTTTTTTACATAACTATGCTTTCAGATGGGCCTTTTGTTATGCAGTAGGAGGTGTTTTCATTAAATGATCATGATATATGATCTTAATTAAATGTTGCCACCAATTAGTCTTGCAAACCCTTGGCCATTAATTATCTATCCTTCCTGTAACTGCTTGTCCTGTTAAGGGTTGTGAGGGGTCCGGAGCCTCTACTGGAGGCTAAGGGCACAAGGCCGGGAACATTCATGAGATGGGTCGCCAAGCCATTGCAGGGCACACTCACACTCCACTCACACACACACTTTGGCAACTCCACTTAACTTCAGCATGTTTTTGGACTGTGGAGGGAAAGTAGAGTACGGGGAACAGAAACCCCACAATGACATGGGGAGACAATGCAGACTTCACACACATGGAGCCATGGCGGAAACTCGAACCCCGGTCCCAGAATTGTGAGGCAACAGTTCCGACAATGCTGACCACATTAATAATATTTTTTATATGTCTTTCATTGCTTTTTTGACAGTTTCAAGGATGTGGGACTTTCCCAAAACCCTCTGTTCTCAAAATGCAAGCAGTGTCCTGTTGTACATCCATCCCCAGTTTGTGGAGCTGATGGACACACCTATTCTACAAAGGTGGGCCGACTGCCTATTCTGTATTCAGATCACACAATGTACATAATGCAGATACACACGCTTCTGCAACTGTACCATAATGTTTTACTTTTTCATAATATGTAAATTGTACATTTGGTCTTCTTACCCCACCAGCTCCTTAATCCTGTTATTTAAGATTTGAGGTGTATTTTTTTTGTTGTGAAGTATAATTGTATAATTGGCTAAGTTAGGCTTTGCTAAGTGGAGCGTTACTAGATATCAAGCATTAACAAAAAATTGAAAGTCAGATATCATCATCATGGCAGTTTAGCTTTGATTCACTAGGGTCATCTTTTCAATTCAATTTCAATTCAGTTTATTTTTATATAGTGCCTTTCACAACAGTCTTGCCCCAAAGTGCTTTACATGGATGTCGTGATACATATCTTTTCTGTTGGAGAGAGGCCAACGAAATGGACCGCAGTGTAATAAAATCAGAATTTAGGCCAGTCAATATGTTGTTATTATTATTATTATTATTATTATTATTAATAATAATAATATCATCATTGAATTTTGTTTTTTAATTTCTTTAAAAATTCCATAAACATACACAGCACAGTGTGAAAGACAGATTTGTTTTCTTCAATTTTAATTAATATTCATTTAAATCCAACAAAACCAAAATTATTTTATAAATTATACCATGAATTTAATTTTATTTAATTTTTGAAAATAGAGATGCGAAAGGTAATTGACTTTATGGTTCCTGGCCAATTAAGTCCTTTGAGAGAGCGCGTGTCTCGTTCTAGCATCTTAGCATCAACCACAGATCCGTATGATTGAGTCTTCAGGGTTTTTGGGATGACGGGCTTCATTGGGTCTCTTTGCTGTGTCTTTCAGTGCAAACTGGAGTACCAGGCCTGTATCTCGGGCAAGCAGATCGCCGTGAAGTGTACAGGGCAGTGCCCGTGCCAGACCAACAAGTCGAAGACCAGAGCAGAGAAAAAAGGTAGGTAGGGCTGGACTGCTGACCATCTTGGCGTTCATGGTGACCTTGTGTAACTATGAGAATAAATGATCCAAGAAACTGCTTCCCCTCCTTGCGTGTTCCCTGGCCAGATCACTTTGCTGTAATGAGTTTTCCTTCTTAATTATTGTTTCGGTTCATATGTTGGGTATGCTTTGACCTGAGGACACCTCGTATTACATGTTCTAACTACACATCCCGCTTGGATAATGGTGTTTGAGTGCTGTGCCGACTGGATTGTCCTTTTCTGCTCCATGCTGTTAGGTTTCTCCAGTCCTTTTCAACTCTGTTTGGCACCCTCACTGTTGTCAAGCACCATTAAGCAGATTTAACTGGGGACGAGCCCTGGATGTCGCTTTGTTAGAATGACACTTGATTCAGGGAGATCACACGGACGTAGTGGGAAAGGAGAGTCCCTATGACTGTGTTGAAAATGTAATATGCATGTTAAATATTCTAAATATTGAAAAATTATATGTTAAGTAGGTGGCACGGTAAGCCTCACCTGTGGTTGTGGGTTTGATTCTCACCCCTGCTCTTTGTGTGTGTGACGATTGCATGTCCCCCCTCTCCTGCAGTCCTAAGATGTGCAACTAGGTGAACTGGCAACTCTGAATTGCCTGTAGTGTGTGTGTGTGTGTGTGTGTGTGTGTGTGTTTGTGCATTTCCTGCAGTGGACAAGCATCCCATCCATGGGTCCAGGCTTACCGTGATCCTGTACTGGATGAATGGTTGTAAGATGAAAGTGTGGATGGATCTGTATTAAATGAGAAATATTTTCATATGTCATTACTTGAAGTAATACAGTGCCTAACAACTATTTATGAAATGTGTACAGAACGTTGTACACAATGATGCATTGTATTGCCACAGAAACATTGTTATCAATATGAATTGTGCTGTAGCAAAGAGTCATAACATTGCAGGCTCTTGAAAACTGGATGAAATCATTTGGCAGCACTGACTTCTCTCTCATCGTTTTTTTTCTCAAGTGAGAAGTGAGAAACGTATTGGGCTGTTTTCTTGTTGAGTCTGAAGGGACAAGATTGAGAATTCACACATCCTGAGGTCATGGTTTTCTAGAAAAACGATTGGATTGCTCTCCTCAGGTGAAGGAGGAGAAGCCAATCGATAATGTGTCTGCTGGATTGGAGTATAATGGTAGGGAGACGTGGAAGGGGCTTCACACCTGTGGCCGTGAACTTTGGGTGATGACTTACAGATGGGCTCTCGGTTATGACTGCGCTCTCTCCACTGGGTTTGCTGCACTTGCTGTCCAGGATAGAGTAAAGAGCCCAACCAGTGCGGGCGGATTTGAGTGGAATCACTACGTCTACATGTCTGCAGGCGATCTCTGTTGTGAGAAGTCTATCAGTGTAGTATGAGCTGGACAAGGTCTTCTGGACAAAAACACCTGGAAGCTGACCAGCACAAACAGGAACACTGTCTTCTAGCTGTACTTTCAGGGAAATGGGAGAACGTGGTGGTCTTTTCTGAGACTCATGAAGTCAGCAGCTGTGCAGACATAAGGAAAGTAGATCAGTTCTTATCTACATACAAATAACCGAAAGCAGCTGAAATGCATGATTTGGATTCAGTTTTACAACATCGTTTTAAGTCGAGGCCATCTAGCTATACTGTGTCTGTACTAGCACACATTATCGTTATTAATCTTGTAGAATCTTTCAGTGGTATTTTTCCATAACATGATTTAATTTTGCTATGAGAGGAGTTATACAGAACTCCAGGTTCCACAACTGTACAAAAAAAATGCAAACGTTGCATTAACGTGATATGGCCAAGTCAGATCAATTTAATATTTTATGACTTTGAAAATTCATTTTTCATATTTAAATCTCTCAAAAAGTGTTGAACAGAAGGACAACTGATTTTAAATCATGTTTGGAACATTTGAACTGAATTTACTAAAAGCTGGTTTGTTATTATGAAGCAAGTATCCAGCTATTTATTTCTCTAAGCTTAGACAAATTAGACGGTAATGTGTAGTAACACTGGATTGTTGAAGAACCATGGGTCACAGCAGTTTTAAAAATATCTCGCAGGTGTGCGAAATTGTCACATTTGTGACGCATATGAGAAGCATCATGTCACATTGTGCTGTTTTGACATCGTCCTCAGGGTCAGTCAAGGAATCTGTCATATCTGGCAGGTGCCCCTTTCAGTGAGTCATTGTGGGTGTCACCACGTTTCAGTGAATATTCTGTCATGTTTGTCAAAAATAGACTGCGTTTCATTGTTTTCCCTGAGTGCGCTTGCCATCACAGATTTTTTTTTACAGATTTCATCCAGTACTGGAAAAGAGCGAGAGCCTCCTCAATACACACTAATGACCAATGATTTATTTATTTTTTGTCATCTGCCGTGTTTGTTAAACTCAATAAGACTTAGTGGGGTTTTACGATCAAGTCTTTGACCTCACTGGTCCAGGATATCAAACAATGCGGGTGGAATGAGTTGCATTTAATTGTGTGCTACCGTCATGAGCCACATGGACAGTACTGTGAGTCAACTTAATTTGTGTGATTTTTCAATACTGCATTTTGGCAGGAGTATTTTCAGTTCACTCTGAATATTGTAGAATTTGCCTCTGGTTTTCTTTTTATTTATTCATCTTTGCCTCAGGTTCGATTTATATTTTCAATGCCCTGCTGTATTACACATTGCAATTTTAAACTGTTCCCAGTCAAACTTACTGAATGCTGGCTGGTATTTTTCTTTGATTAAACTGCGCTTGTGTTCAGAAATTAATGTGTCTTTCTGTCATCTATTGCAGTACGTAAATAAAATACGTAACGGACAGCTAGACAGCTCTGTCATAAATGGTTGAATTGTGTATTCTGTCAGGTGAGCACAACTGCATTGAAATATCCACAGAATGGTTTTCTTCACCATTAGCTTCAGTATTCGTTTTTTTCTTTCTTTATATTGCTACATTTCGCCTACATTTCTAATACATAAACAGCCTCTGTTCACAAAACAAATTGCTGCATATGCTCATATAGCAAAAGGGCTTTGGAAGCAAAAGATTCGTGCTTATGTTTCTGAAAAATCTATAAGCGTAGGTTGTAAAAATTGAAGTTTTTTTTTTTTTCTGTTCAGCGTATTTTTTTTAATATATTTTTGAATTGAGTTGCACCGCAAAACAAGTCATGAAATGTTTTCTTTTTATTTAATTTTAAAATGCGTGCATCCCACTGCGACCCATTCACTGTTATACACATATCAATCAGTGTAAATGAAGACTAAAGGGATACAGAAGTGTGAATTAGAGAGCAGATCTTCACCAGCTGACAGTGATGACATTAATACTGCCTCTGTCTAGATCATTTGCTTTTGTTTTCCGAAAACAGTCGTGATACATCATGTGGATCACAAAGGAGATCTCCACAGTTAAATACATTGCCCTTTCTAGTGCTCGTGATTTTTTCCCAAGTACCCCTTGTGTAAAATGCAGAATGTGACATATCCATCAGAAGTGTTTATGTCCATAATTTACTGAATCACACACAGTACTTTTTCTACTGAATAATGTCGAACATTATGACACATTAATCACAAGCAAAATGGAACATTAATTTCAGTGACAGGACAAGAAAGGACCTACATTTTGTCGATGGATTACCTGATTATTTATAGTGTTCGTCTCTTTGAGTGAAAAGCAACTTAAGTAGGAAATTAGCCTTATCACTTGCACTAATGAAGTTGACAGTACACATTTGCACGGGGTCTTGCATATCATGTTGATGTATGAAAGTGCTGTCACAATGTTTACTGGAATATTCTGCTTTGTCATTCTGTTTTCAATTAGCCGTGTGGAGATCTGTTCATGTATTTAAAAAAAAATAAATTGTTTTTAAGAAAATGTCTACATTGAATACATGTGTTATGTAGTAACGCGTTCAATATTGCAGCTTATATTTCCAGTGCTGCCTCTTTTTGTTCAGTTTGTAGTGAGGTGGAGCTGAAGGAGGCGGTGAGCCGGCTCAGGGACTGGTTTAAAGTGCTACACGAGAACGGCAACCAGAATAGGAAGGTGCAGGTCCAAAGGCTGGAGAGGAGCCGTGAGTTTCTGCATGCAGTTGTGTCTGATTGCATTGTAGCCCTGTCTTGCTGAATCACCGCCCTGATGCCCTGTCTTACTGAATCACCGCCCCGTAGCCCTGTCTTACTGATTCACAGCCCCGTAGCCCTGTCTTACTGATTCACAGCCCCGTAGCCCTGTCTTACTGAATCACCTCCCCGTAGCCCTGTCTTACTGAATCACCGCCCTGTAGCCCTGTCTTAATGAATCACCGCCCCGTAACCCTGTCTTACTGAATCACTGCCCCGTAGCCCTGTCTTACAGAATCACCACCTTGTCACCCTGTCTTACCACTTCCCCATCCTGTCTCACTGCATCACAGCTCTGTCTTCTCACACATTGCCCAACAAATGAAAATTAGCTGCTCTATGTAAATCTGTGCTTTAGTTTTAAATATTGTGAAAAGAATGTGACTGGAATGCAGCACAATTAATCCACCTTTGAAATCCACGTTGTCATTATTTCCTCTTTCTTCTCCTTTCCTCATTCAGTTTAGTATATGCATTTTTTTCTTTGTCTTTCGGGCTATAAACATTAATGGTTTGAAGAGCGGGGAATGATTATTAATACAAAACGAAGCCAGCTTTTCAAACTCCACAAGCTTTTCAAAGAGGGAGACCCAAGCTACCCCCAGCCTTACAGGGCTGAGAAACCAGATTTGCAATGGAAATGAAAGCCTATTGTTTCACATTGTTCAGAGCTTGAGTTGTCCTGTCGACAGATTTAGCCCTTCCATTTCATTACTTTAATATTATACCGGACTTATTCATACCTACGCACATGCTGTGTTTATGTGATGATTTGCATTAGGTAATAGTAAAAAAAAAAACACTGGCTTTTTTTGAAACTAAAAAATAAGTACAACTTGATGATTACAGATCGAGAAAATAGCTTAAACATCTTTTAATATTTTAGAGACGTGATTCACTCTCGTATTTGTTATATTACACTGTTCTGGTAATAAAATTATAATATTATTCCAGTAGTAGAATCAGTAATATATCTTTCACTTGTAAGTACTGATATTTTTTGCTTCTTAAATTTATACAATTTTAACGTTACTTGAAATTAGCTAGCACACTGTGATGAATAGACAAATACACCCCATGAATGCAATGGACTTATACCAATTCTGCGATAAATCACACAGCATGCAATAGGAACATATTTCTGGTTAATGTTAGTTTACAGATGCAGGGGTATTAAGATCGACACATTTCCTAATGTAAATTTCCGATATCTCCAAAAATTTCTTTCAGGATTCGACACGAGCATTTTACCAATTTGCAAAGACTCCCTGGGCTGGATGTTCAGCAGATTAGACACAAATTATGACCTCCTGCTGGATCAGTCTGAGCTCAGTAGTCTTTACCTGGACAAAAATGAGCACTGCATAAAGTCTTTCTTCATTTCCTGCGACACATATGGTGACGGGCTGATCTCCAACAATGAGTGGTGCTCCTGCTTTCAGAGGCATGAAGGTAAGTGGGGGCATTGTCATTTTGGGGGAGGAGAGTCAGGTGACTTGGGATCTTCATTCTGATTCGCTCCGCCCTCTTTCACCTCTGCAGGACTGAATTGAAGTGTCCTTAATGTGGCCCAATAAACCTTACCTGTTCCCCTGTACCCATCTTGACTTCTGTTACTGCATATCATTCTCTTTCCCATCCATTCATATTTCAAATACTTATCCGGTATAGGGTTGCAGTATGCCCCCAAACCACATGACCAGATTTAATATCATCCATCCATCCATCAGTCTAAGTATCTGTCTACCTAGCTGACCATTTTTCTTTCCTTCTTTCCTTCCGTCTTTCCTTTCTTTCTTTTCTTTCCTTTCTTTATTTTTTCTTTCTTTACCTGTTTGTTGTTTCGACCCTATCGTTTCAGCCTCTAAAAGGCCAACTTCCAGCTTCATAAACCGACTATTTCCTGCCCCATCCCTGTTTCACACGATTTGCCCGTTCACTCTGGCTAAGTCCCACGACGTGCGCTCACCTGCCGCACCTCTAGGTATTCCCGAGGTGCCTTTAACGGGATGGAGATACTGCATGTCTTAGACAGCATTTGGCGCGGACCTGATTTCGGAGTGCCACACAGCCGCTGTCACTTCCGCGCTCATCTGACGGACGCAGAACTCACAGAAGCTCGATTGAAGTATGCCAGCTAGCAGCAGTGTGGACGATGCGCAGCTACATTTATAACTTGCTGTCCGTTAGAGAAACATTGTAGCGGCTGTCTTCACGCCTCAGGTGCCAGCTATGCTGCGACAGAGGCCGCTTGTTAGGGCATCATTCCGAAGAGTTTGTGCAGCCGTGTTTCCGTTTCTATGCCCGCTGGTTATATTAGGAATGCTTTAATACATCATATGGTATATGTTTGCTCAGTCTGACGGGTTTGGGAACAGATTTGATAACTCGGGATTCCCGAGGCCTGGTTTTGTACTTACACAGATGGCAGATTGTAAAGCTGCCTCGAGTGATGGACTGGAGTCATTTCATTTTGATTAATTACTCATTGGGAGGGGTTGTGGTCTGTAGTGAACCGCACTGCTGAATCATTATAGTCGTTAAGCTATCAGTTGACAAGGTTAAATTCAGTTTTGATCCCCAGGGTTTGTTTTTCTAGAAACACGCTATCAATTAGAAAAGGTGTGCAGTGAAATAAAATGTATATCCATTAGGGGAAGTTGCTTAAATTTAGCTGTAGGGAGGAGTGAAGATTTAAAATCCACAGTGGGTGGAATTATCATGCGCTGTCAGCCACTGACTAGTTTAACCCTCGTTTCAGTGGATATACCAGCCAGTGACTGATAGATACACCATAATCCTACCTACTCTGCATTTTGAAGCGTTTGACTTTTTTCTCCAGTCACTGACTTAAGCATTACAAGTGGCTGTTTTGATGTTAGCGCTGTAGTCAAGGTAACATATTCCTAGGGTCGGGCAACATTACAGCAATATGATATAACTTAGTATGTTGGGTATGCCACGGTATTTAGAAACTTTGCCCCCCAGGGCCCCGGCGAATTTATTCAATGAGCTTCTAAAATACTGGAATAGCGATGTTTTCAAAAATGCTGCCAAAATACCGTATAACACGGTATGATATCCGGACGGCTGTACGGTATGAAAAATAATATACCGCCGAAGCTTATGATTTCAACTGCATTACATTCCCTCATAGAAGGTTCCATTACGTTCCAGAACCACCGTGCCAGTCAGAGCTCTCCAGCATCACCACACAGCACGCCGGCAAGAAGCTGCTGGGTAGGTCATCCAGTCTTCCACAAATGTGTTTCCATGATTAAAATGTAAAATATTGCTCAAAATAATTTTTCCAATACTCTCTCCCCTCAGTGATTGTAATTCAGCCATTGAGTGGTAGATGTAGTAGATATAGTGTTCAGCATGTCCTGTCAGTGTCTGTGGAATTAGTTCTGTGTGTCACAAAGTAAATCTGAAATCTTAAATAATGTCTGTGGATAAAGCAAATGTGAAAATATGGCAGATTATTAAGAGTCGGGAGCAGTTCTGTGTGCCGAATTATGATTAAATCGTACAAAAAATGATTCCAATCCAGACACGAAGGATATTTTTAAACTTATGACAAGGATCGAGGCAGACTTCTGTTGCTCCGGGGTAGATTAGAAAGCATTCGTTAGGCTGCACTGGCAATAACTGCGATGGAATTGGGACATAGTGGCAGTGTTGCAGTGTTTAACAGCTGCTGAAGGTACGAGGTCTGTCGGCATGTTCCCGTCTGTTGCCAGAACTGTGGAGCACGCCTCGCATCGTACCACGTGCCCAATTAAAGTCGGCCCGATCCGTGAATTGCCTTTAACGCAATCTGACAGTTCGTAGATTAGGGCTCAGTAAAAACGCTACCCACACAGTTCAGGGGAGAGCATCCAAGAGGAATTTAAAGTAGGCTCCAAAGAACAGAATTAGGCTTCATTTAAGATGGAGAGCTGTGGAATATCACATAAAACCAGAAGAGAAAATACTTTAGCTGCCAATGGTAATTTTATTGCGCGGGTTTTAAAAAAAGTACTACTTTCAGGGATAATGTATATGTATGTACATATGTCGCTCTTGCTGTTATTGAATTATATTGTAATCTTTTCATACCGCCACTGGTGTGATGCAAATACGCTGCACTGGTGTAGTTTGTATAGTATGCAGAGATAATACCGGGATGTGAACTAACAAACATCTGGGTCACTTTGATAAATCTTTTTATTGAGGAGTAAAGAATGAGAAGAGATCACAATCACAGTCAGCAGGAGTAAGATCATATTTAACATTTATCCCCTAATTCCACTGTGTTATACAGTGGGGACACAAGACCTACTCCAGCCAAAACTGATTATAAAACCACTCACTTAATTTAAAATAATATAAATAAAATATGCAGAAAATAGCATATAGTTACATTGTATAT
>JAODLD010000056.1:454097-478645 GCA_026781065.1 Mormyrops boulengeri | reverse complement strand
GAAATTGAAAGGATGAAGGGTACATTACACCCCCCCCCCCCACTAACCCCCCAGGTAGCCAGAGCTGGTTTTAATGAGAATCAGGAAGGTCAGGGAGAGCCTTTGCACTTGGGTGCTATGTGGACTTTAGTCTCGGTTCCATTTAGAACCTGGTTTTAAATCCTTTCTGCGTGGAACACCTTCTTCCTGTCGGGGTAGCAGCCTTGAATCATTTCTGTGCAGTAAAACCTTCAGAGACACATCACATTCCACATGGGGATACATGCACAATGAATTTTTCTGTCTTAAATTTTTCTAACCTGATTCTACGTGACTGAAAACCAGGTGCTTTTTACAGATTCTAAACCGGCTGCTTTTGTTTTTTTGCTGCCCGCAGCTCACAGAAATGTCAGCATGGATCCGTGCTGTATGTGGAATATTCATCGTAGCCCCCGAACACAAAGGCGAGGGTATTTCCAGTTTAATAGCATGCTGCATGGATTCAGCCCTGCACAGCTGCTCCTGCAAGGCGCCCACTTACGACATGGTTACCGCAGATGCGTTGGCTGGGCATGTCGGTATCGCAGCTGGGGCCCCGGACACAGACTGCGAACTGGTGCCCACAACACAGATTACGTTCTGAGCACATTCACACCCGGTTATCCAATAAGAAACAATTCCACTTGTGACTCTGGGGCTTTCTGCAAGACTTCTGGTGCGCGCATCATTCCCTCCATGCCTACAGAATGCACCCATCGTGTCCTTTGAGGGTGATGTCATAGTGCCTTTATGATGAGGCAGCCAAGAAGCCCACAACTTCATTACAGGAGCTGCAGGAATTGTTAGCAGGTACTGGTCACTCATTGCAGGTGACAATAATCTCCCATATTCTGCACATGGCTGGGCTATGGGGTAGGATAGCAAGATGGAAGTTATTCCTCACAAAAAAATGGGAAATGCTTTACATTAAGTGCACCTTTATAATGCCTTTATAAAGCATTCATAGAACATTCAGTGCATCTTCATAATGCATTCATAAAGCATTCATAGAAGATTCAATAGCAGCATTAACATCTTAACATACCATAACAGCTTTAAAATACACTAATAACAAACAATATATGATTGTAATGTGATGTTATCATATAATGTTTTTTATTAATGTATATTAGTTGTTAAGGTATGTTAGAATGTTACAGCTCACACGCTGCTTATGAATATTCTATCGATGCATTATGAAGATGCACTGAATGTTCTATGAATGCTTTATAAAGGCATTATAAAGGTGCAGTTAATGTAAAGGGTTACCAAAAAATGTCAAAGAATGTCTAGAAAAATGTCGGGAAAAAATGGTTTATGATGACACAAGGTTTGATCTTTTTGGCCTTAATTTTAAAGAAAAATGTTTGGCGCACAGACAGTATAGCTCGTTATCCAAAGAACCTCGTCATGCCTGCCATTAGGCACTGAGGTGGCAGCTCTAGTCAAGACAGATGGGATAATGACTGCCTCCAAATATCAAGATACGATGACGAGGGAACCTCCTTCCCACTGTCAGAAGGTTGAAGATTAAGAGGAATTTCACCTTCCGACATGATGACACAAAGCACACATTCAAGTCAACCAAGGAATGGCTTCAGAAAAACAAGATCCATCTCGGAACGGCTCTGGCAGGTGCCCAGACCTTAATCCCACGGAAAACCTCTGGCCTGACCCAAAGCAGGCTGTGCACTGGAAATCCACAGGCAATTTGATGGAGCTTGGATGTTTTTTTCCAAGAAAGAGTGGGATAAAATAGCAAAGTCCAGGTGTGCAAAACTGATAGAGACATATTCACAATGATTTGCTGCTTGTTTAGTAAATGCAAGGATGTCTTCACAAAGTGTTACTTGGAGGGGGGGCATTCACACACCCAGGTTGTTGTGGGGTTTTCAATTGCAGTTATTTGTTCTGCTAATTATTTAATTGCTTTTCTCTTGAATCTTGCTGATTCCACATCCCTTGATTTCTGCTTTTTGCAAAACAGAAACCTGCAACTTCAGTATAGGTGAAATTTAACTTAAGAGGAATATTCGTACCTATAGGTACTGTGTAAAGTGATAAAGTTTCTCCGTGCCCTGCAAGCTGCTAAATAAAGAATACCAAAGCAGTTTATTGGGAGAGACAGAAATCCCATGTTAGCCAATCAGTGGGTCCCAGTTCCTAATGGGGGGCGGGATCAATATCCTCACCATGGCGACTGGGTGAAGTGTCTTTTGCAGACCAAAGGAAACCTGTCTCAGTGGGAAACAAACTCTGACATCATTCACAACAATCACATTTGTCGGTGAACAGAAGACATCATGCTGACTGTTTCACCGAATTCTGTCCTGTCTGTACCCTGCTTTGTGGCTTATGTCTTCCTGTGCATGACATGACCCTGCATGACATGACCTGGAGAATAGATGGATGAATGAATATTTCACTAAATCTGATAACTAACAACAGAAACTAAGCTTGAGTGTACTGGGGATGGTCTCCTGCAAGACTGCGCATCACTGGGAATTAATTACCCCAAAACTGAAGGGAAATCAAAAGATGAGTTTATTTCAATACAGAATAGGAGACCATGAGGATTGGATGTATCTTGCTGCAAGAGGCCTTATGGGTCATTCTTCTAATGATCTATACAGTATGCAAGATTTTTATATACTGCAAAACGTTTAATCAAAAATGTCGGTCTAATTGGTTTCATTTTGCTGTAAAATTTACCGCTGAACCTCCAATAATTTATTCACCTTTTGTAAATCCTGTTTCGCCAAAAAAAAAAAAAAAAAAAAAAAAAAAAAAAAGCAGGCAAAATTACACCATTTAAAGTAATTGAAGTTCCCCCCTGCATACTTAATATTCTTGTCATGTATGTGGGGTGGCCGCAGTCTTTGCATGCATATACTCTGGCTCCTTTCCCAGTTTTCAGTTTATAATTATATTAATTTGCGATATTGGTGACTCCGGTTGAATGTACCAATCACTGCTAAGTGCAATAAATGCCTGGTAAGTATGACTCCGTAGGATTTTGATTCTGAAGCAGGAACTACAGGATACAATTTATAGACGACATTCTTCACAGCAGTGCAGAGTCGCGGTTCAGGAGGCTCCCTTCGCGACCGACGCATGATGCCATTATTGTCTCATTTAGAAAATTGTTCTTAAACACAAACTTGACAACGCTGCATTATCTCTGACACCTCAGAGGCTATTCTAACATTTTATCGTTTACAACAGACAAATCAGACAAAATATATAACAGGCAGTCTAAAGGTGGTGGTGCAGGAGGTAGTGCTACCGTTCGGCAACTGGAGGGTTGCAGGTTCAAGCCTCGGCTCCTCCACCCCATCGAAGTGTCCTTCAGCAAGACACTGAACCCCAAACTGCTCCCGGTGAGCAGCTTGGCACCTTGCATGGCAGCCTCCACCACCGGTGGGTGAATGTGAGGCAAAAACTGTAAAGTGCTTTGAGTGCTCAAAAGAGTAGCAAAAATGCGCTATATAAATGCAATCCATTTACCATTTTTCATAACGTGTACATAGCAGTTCACCAGGATAAATTCCCATAATCCTTTGAGCCTTTCCAACACAATCTATTGCTAACCTTTACCACTTGCAGAGTCATGCTCGTTTGGTAATTCAATGAAAAAGCTCTAAATGTCTATATTTAGCGTCGGTTCTTAGTCTTGAGCTTCACGCTTCAGTTTTTGTATTTTTAAAGTGAGCCACACCAGCCTTTATGAAGACTTATCTGCAGCTGTGGTCTTGTCCCATCTTTACTCTCACTCTCTCTCTCTCTCTTACCTGCTCGCTGATGATGTGAATTGCATTCCTGCAGCTGAGGGGTCCTCTGAACCCTGCGGTTTGTGTGAAAGTCTGGCCAATAACTTCCGCCTAACAAAAAAATAAAAATACCGAGCGACAGAAACACCTCGGGTTGAATGTTTTTTTTCCCCTATTCTTTGCTTCATTGTTCTTCAAACAGAATGAATTCAGCTTTTAAACATTTCTGCATCTTAGGCATATGCCAAAATGTAGACTTTTTGTCAGTGTTACTTTGTTTCCCCATGGGGTCCAGGTCAAACAATTCCGGAGAGGAACAGGTTTAAAAATTTAACTGAAAATGCCTTCAGATCACAATGTTTACTTTCAGCAGGCTTACTTTTAGGTTGAGGATCTTTTGGTCCCCCATTTCAGCTGAATGGTTGAAAATTGTATTAACATGGCTGTTGGGTTGATTTTTATCACAAACACATATCTGGTTCTTCTGTTGCATCAGTATGGTTGTTCATTCTGACCGGATTTAAAGACTACATTATGGTGTACAGGAGGATACTTTTATTATGGGATCTAGCACCATGACACAGTGTTAGTCAGCGTACTAATACCATTAGGGTAGTGGGCTTGATTCCCAAACCTGGCTCTGTGTGGTGGAATCTCCTATTCTCCCTGTATTTGTGTAGGTTTCCTCTTGCAGTGCAAAAACATGCTATTATGTAAATTAGTGTCTTTGAAATTGCCTGTAATACGTAAAAGTGTGTGAATGTCCTGTGATTATGCCCCACTGACGGTGTCCCTCGCTTTGTACCCTGTGATTCCTGGGAAAGGCTCCAGGCTCAACACTGCACTGGTGATTGAATATTAGTAGGAGTATGTTCGTAGATCTTACCCCATTTATAATGAACAAGTGGCAAGTTTTAATGGAATCTGATTTACTCGCATTAAAAATCAGTTTCCTGGTATGCAAATAAATCTGCAGGTGTTCAGCAATCTTCAACAGACATTTCGCTTCAACCCACTAGTGATCAAATGGTACAGTAACAGCAAAAAATCATGCTAGATAATTTGTTATTAATTTGTCCCTGTAACATTATTGACGATTAAAAACATTTCAATTAAAAATATGTACATACACAATTAAACCATATTAATAGGGCCTTATTCATACTAATAATACATTTATATTTTTAATAATATTTAAGGAATACATGCATTGCATATCTTTTTCATATTTTATAATGGTATCATAGCTGCACTGAGCTGATATTAATCATATTAATGAACCCAAAAACAAATTTCCATACTGCAACTATTTTTTTCTCTTTTTTTTTCCTAATGCAAAATAGCGAGACTCTCATTTTCATTATTACTGCACGTCCTCAAAGCATGGAACTCATACGCAATAACAAGAATACTATGTACCCTGGGGCACATCTATACCCAGAATCTAATGAAGAGCATGCTGAAATTAACATCGGGCTTTAGTGTTAAACTTCACTACAGACCGCACGTGTCAAACAAACAGACATTAACTTGCACGCTTTCTGATGGCTTGAGGTGCAGCATTTGTTTAATTTTGAGAGAACGACCCTGATATAAGTGACAAAAATGAAGACGGGGGGAATAAAATGCCTGATGTTTAATTTTAGACTTACTGGAATGACAAAATCCCTCTTTGTGGTTTAGACGTCCATATGTTCCTCAGGTTTAAAGTAGTTTAGCCCAGATTTGCTCAGATTCAGTGGATTAAAGTAGATATTTGAAAGGTATAATCTAAGGGGATTTTGCCTGTCAACGTGTCATTACTTTCTAAGTTTGATGAATGGAAAATGTTCTCTTTTTTTCTGTGATGCATGAAATAATCACATAACTGTCTGAGTGAGGCGTGTAGTAATGAAAGAATTCATTAGATTAAAAGCACTGAAAGGGACATTACTGTGATTTAGCACATATTTGTTGATATATTTTAATGTTCTGTTTTGTGGTCTATTTTTTTTTTTTAATTTCTCATGCAGTATTGGACATTTTTAATTACATTTCTCTGTCCAAAGCTTTTCATAATCAGTTAAGAATAACTAAATAATTAGCATTCAGTGTAATAATTCCATTAAATAATGAAATCAAAATATGTCTCACTAGTGATATTGTATATAGACTGAGTTGCATAATTCAGGGAGAGAATAATACAAAAATCTAATTTCTGAACATTAAATTACCTGATTAAGTAATTAACTACATAGTAGATAAGCAATATTTAATTAGATGTTATCCATTATGATGACAACATATAATTCAAAGCAGGACATTGTAGAGAAGATATCGTGGGTTGTGGCAGGTTAAGGGTGTTTTTTTTCTATGGAATACATTTTCAGTAAGGGAACATCTCCTATTTCAGCACTGGCTCATTCTTAGTCAACCTGTCTATATGAAGAGGGAGTGAGACACTCAGGGGAGGGAGAGTCATGTGACCAGTGCTTTCTATGCAAATCAGTCCCTCTCCTCCCATGTTGCGGCTAATGTCTTGTCTTGTCTCAATCCACAGAGAACGAGGTTGCAGTTTAGACACCAATACCCATGTTTACGTGCAGCATTTTGAGTCCATATTCCCCCATCCATCCATCCATCCATTTTCTGTGCCCAATTGTCCTATGCAGGATCAATGGTGTCCGGCGCCTATCTTGGAAGCTATGGTTTTGCACACACTATTCATGCCTATAGACAATTTGGCAACTCCAATTCATCTGTTTTTCCACTGGGGGGCGGGGACTGGAGAACTCGGGGGAAATCCCATGATGACACGGGGAGCCTCACTTCATTGGCCTCGGGTTCCAGAAAGCTTCTTGCTGTCTTTGCTTGCGCCTGTTGGGTTCTTACTGAGCCGAGTTTTGTTCTTCGTAACCCCTGGGCTGAGGTCCAAGCTACAGTTCTTTTGGGGGTTATTATGAAGGTTCCATTTTGAACCTCGAAGCTTTAATCTCTGCACACTCCAAGGTAATGAAATCCCCCCGCTTGGAGCCATATATAAGGTCAAATATACTTGAAGTGAACGATAAGGAAATTCAGCCGTGTGTCAGGAGTCTCTCACTTTGACTGAGCTGGTAAAGGTTATGCCTGAGAAATCCATTCTTTATTGTCTGTATTTCTGTAACAAGTTCCATTCAATGGGCCACCCATCATAAAACTATCTACACTATCAAGATCTGAACTTCTCAGATATTTCAGATGATTGGTTTCAAGGGGGGTGTTCCACATATAGGACTTCATGCGTAGCTGGAGAAATTGTCCGATTTAATGTAGTCTAAGCTACATGTAAGTGAACGAAGATAAAGACTGTTAAGCCCAGACTACCTTAAATCCGACAAGTGATCTGGCTTAACAAGAAATCCTGTTTTGTGAAACACCCCCCTGGTTTGCTAACAATCCAGAGGAACTCTTCACTGAATTTTCTCATTAAAACCTACTTGGGAGTAAAGCTGTGATCCAAAGGCATTGCCATTTCAGCCATCATACTCAACAGTTCTAGCTTTTGACTCTATGCCTTCATTACTTACTCATCTAAGGCTCCCAAACCTATATCAGTTTTTACCACAAAACTGTCCATGAAGAAACATGAATACTCCTCAGCTCAATGCAAACCTTGTCTCAGATAAAAGGAGTATTGGTTTGCTTTTAAGCTTCCCAACTAACCGTCTGCAGAAAGTCAAGATGAACATGTGCTCATTACATGATTTAGGACTCAGATGGGCCCTCTGTTATAACTTCTAAGGAAGATGCTCAACATGAGATGTTACAGTAAATCAAGAGTGGGGAACCTGATCCACGGAGGACCGGTGTCGGTGCAGGTTTTTGGGATGACCTCTCAATCAGCCAATAATAAAGCAGCGGTTCTCAGCTCCAGTCCTGGGGACCCACTGTTATTGGCTGATTGAGAGGTCATCCCAAAACCCCGCACCAACACTGGCCCTCCATGGATCAGGTTCTCCACCCCTGCAGTAAAGTATCTACCTATACTACATTTACCTGTTTAGCTGATACTCTTAACTAACACCACCAAGGCTACTCCTCTATACTCATCTATGTCCATCCAAATTCTGTAACTGTGTTTCATGATCACCTGTAATTCTTAACCATATCACAGAAAGCACAGGTCATGAGGCAGCTTCAGTGCTGGTTGAGATCTCGTTTATCTATGTAAATGGGTAAAATGACTTTGTAAATAGTAAACTACTTTGAAAATGATAGCTCTGCCCAAACAAACAAGTATAACTAATACTAATGATCCTCATCGACTTTCAGATCTCTTGAAGACACAGTCGCTTTGGTCCTACTGTCCGTTGCTTTAGCCATACACGTAACTTCTATTGAACCTACATTCTAAGATGAAGTGGAAGAAGAACGACATCTATCAGGAGGATGTGGATTTCACTTTGCTTCATTTGAAAACCTCAACCTTTCAATCGAGAGGGAGCAGCTGTTTGGGAACGAAGAAGTGAGAGAGCTATGATGCTGGCGAGGATGATAAGGTGCGTGTCCGGCACACATTTCTCAAGCTTGGGCTTTAGAAAGCCACAGGGGCTTCGTTTAATCCGAAAGGCATGCGCATGAACTGGAACAACCTAAAGAGATCCGGTCTAAAGCATGCCACAAGGATCCGTAGTAACTTTGAATTAACCCGAGTTAAATCACTCAGAAGACAACTGAGTGTCTACGGACGCATCAGAAAATATTCCAGGCTATGAATATGTCTGTACTTACATGTGATGGTTTCCCTAATTATAGCAATGTAGATTTACTGTACTGGCTAATTATAGCAGTATGATATATGGACACAATGGCATTAAATGAAGGAACGGTTATTTAAAAACTGATATTACGAAACAGAATAGCATGCCCCATTTAGGAACACACTCTGAACTGTTATCTTATTGTCAGAGTAATGCTGCTAGTTTATAGCGCTGAATATTTTATATGGGAGTACTTTGGTTTATGTAGGTTTCTGGGGGGGTCCAGCAGCACAGCATTCTGGGACTGTAGATGTCAGCCTACTGGTTGCAAACAATATGTAAACTGCCACCCTTTAGCTAATACTAGCCAACTTTTTTCATCAAAGATAAGTGCAAGTGTAGCACTTTGAGAGTTTATTTTTTCCCGGTTTAGATTAATATTTTAAAACTCTGTGATAGATTTTGTATAATAAAAGGAACACACAGGCATATGCAAAATCAGTGAATCTATCTCTGAAAACAGTCGGATTAGTCATTTTTAGCACTTCTGTGTTACTCTCGTTAATCATAGCTATTAACATTGCCAGGTATTTGCTTAGTCACTGCTAAACCCAGTGTTGTTTTTATAATTGACTATGGCCTCCTGTATTATCATGTTCTGTGTTGTTTATCTACCCTGTTCCTCAGGCTAACAGGATGAGTCAATATGAGTCATATTAACAGTTTATCACTTTAAGTGGAATTCAGCTTATATGCCTCATGCTAGTTAATGTGTGACCCATTCAACTTATATTAAGAGCCTCTGATGTAATTCTGCGTTTTGAGCAGTGAAGCCATCAGCGATGGACAGACAACTTATTTATGATTATAAGTGGCAGTGAGTGGGGGAAAGAAAGTGGAAGGCATTGACTTCTCGAATTATATCCTTGGTGTCAAGATCAGAGTCATTAGCAAACCACGTCTCAGCGTGTTTGTTTGTGGCAGAACATTAAGAATCATTAGTTTTTCTTGCATAAGATCTTTACATGAATACACAGAGGGGCACACACATTAGTGAAATAATACATCCATCGTGTTTTACTTCGCAAGGCACAGTCCCGAGAGTCCAGTTTTGACTTTGATTACATGGTACATGTAGTACCAGTTGGCAGAACAAGCAGTGGCCATTTGTGATCTATTTCTGGACACTTACCTCAGGATGTGTTTAGAAGGATAATCGAATGAAACAACAGGGTGCAAAAGTGCAGAATTATGCTGCGGAGTGAACATATGCCCTGACCATTAGCGGAGCGGCATGACTTCAAGCTTTTAGTGACGGTAGAAGCGAGAGGGAAATGGGGCTTTTGGTTCTAGGGTGACAGTTTAACATGGAGGATCTTGTGCTGGACCTGAGAGGTGGCAAAAGATAGAGCTGGGGTATGTACTGTACAGGGGCGGGGTCACAAGGGGACTAACCCCAGCTTAAAGCTGATAGGCTCCCAGAGTGCCCCTTCCCCTGTCACTCACCAATTCAAATCATATCATTGGCTAAAATTAAGGTTGGCCCCTCTGTATGAATTATGGCCCCTCTTATGCTTTCCACATTACAAAAATCCTACAATCACCCCCGAGGCTGAGAGATGTATACTGTGACACGGAAAAACAACAGAGGTGGGGAGGGATTAAAAAATACGGTTCTGGTGGACTTTGAGGTGGGTTCGTTTAGAAGTCACACGCACAGTGTATTAGGTTTTGTGCTCGAGTGGCTCTGTGGATAGAAAGTGCGATGGGTAGAAATATGCCATCTAAACCTGTCGCGGGTGCACAGAGGCATCGGCGAGGCAGCTGTCCGTGGTGCTGAATCGCTAGCAGCGGCGATGCCGGATGGGCAGCCGGCAGGTCACCCTACAGAAAACATGACTGTCATTGCCAGGTACAACTGCATGGCATGGTTCAGTTTCGTTTGTCCTTTCATTCCTTTCGTTAATTAAAAACAGTTGCCGTACTTTCCGTAAATGCGAAAAACAACTGGAGAAACAGAAGATAAGTGATTTGGTAACACTTTTCTTTAAGCTGTCACCTACAATGCATTATAAATACCTTCATAATGCATTATAATGGTTGGTATAAGAATTAATAAAGTATTACAGCATCTTCTATTGACAATCATAGGGCATTATATTGTTGATTGTAAAATGCTTCATAATGCATTATAATGGTAGGTATAAGAATTAAGGATGCTTCGTACTGCATTATGAAGGTATCTATAGGGCATTATAGATGAGAGCTTCATAAAGCATTCATAATGCATAATAAACATGGCTATAATGTGTTATGCCTTTTTATAAATATTTACTGCCATGTTTATAATGCTTTATAAATGCATTCATAAATTGCTAAGACATGGCATTCATAGAAAGTGTTACCAGTATTTTTAATTACATTTATATTGCTGTGTTGTTCATGTGTTGCTGATGGAACAAAACTGCACATGGTACAGTAAACTGATTACTGTAATTTAGAAACTGAATTTGCAACAATTAACGCTGTAATGTTATGGACCGAACATTAGCAGAGCTGGGGATTTTTCATCATCTAGCTGTACTGTGTTTCTATGTGCAGTTCTTGCTAATATTTATTGATGGAACACTTTCCACGATCTTGCAACCAGCCGGGTTAACAGTAGCTAAATGCTAACTAAATATTAGTTAATTTGCTCCATAAATCTGCATCTATAGCAGCATGGTGATAGTTTGTTCGTCAAGTACCTAATTTATCTCTGAAACGGGGCCATATCGTATCCATTGGGAGGCTCAGCGATTCAACTCTATCAATTGCAGCGACTGGAATTTCAATTCTAAATCCCGGGGTGTTTCGCTCCAGATCGTGCTAGACCTTCGAAGGGTGGGTCCTTCCATCACGTCCCGTGCTCTCAGCTGGAGCTGTGCCCGTTTAGCTTGGACACACAAAGCCTTGCATCAGCATATTTCATTTTTTTTCTCCTTAACGATCTCGATAAATCAATGTAAATGTGCCGCTGAAGATTCCCATAGTGCTTAGCCTTGTTTCGCCGCTAACTATTATGCGAGAACCTGAGAGGAACAAAATTGCCTCTCACTCGATACTGATTTTTGTGCTGGTGTATTCCACAAAAATAGCATTTTCTTAATTTAATTTCTTTTAAAAGAGCAAAGATTTTTTCTCCCAGTTGCAGACATTAAAAGCCAAGTTTCATAGGATGACGACATTGAATTAAAGAATATTTATAGCAGTACGATTTCTAGCTAGCCACTTTGACCTGAAATGTCAATCAGTAGCACTTTATTCCAGTCTTTATTCCATGCATGTGTCTTCATTTTAACATCACCATGCAGTGTCCGGCTTTAAATTACTTTTAAATTCTCCCATACAGATAAATGGGGCCACACTGAAGCAAAGCCGTGGTTTTTATTGGAAGTCCAGCATGAATTTCAGCTAATGCAAAAGTCATTACATTTCAATATAACCTTCATCCACTTTGTATTTCATTTGGAAAGATACCAGCCTTATAATTAATAAGCGGCGACCATTTTAATGCATGTATAAATCTTCAGGCCTGTCTGTATTTTGAAACTGTAAACATTGTAACAGCTTAGAAACATTTTTATAGATTCAAAATATCGGTTAAAGATTTAAATACTAAGTTTAGTTGGTCTGGTAATACGTTTCTTTAATATCCTTTCAGTGTAACACAATAGTAACAGAACTATTATAAAAGAAGGCAGTTTGAATATGTATGTTATGAAAGATGTGGTGTTGCCCAAGTGTGCAAATGAAAGATTAACATGACTTGAGACTGTATTCAGCTAGACCATGAGCTCCTTTCTTCTTGTGACAGTACTAGTAAAATCACTACGCTCTATATTCTCCTATATACTTCTGTTAGCTACCGTTGCACTTGGACTTGATAACTCACTCAGGATAGTCACTATTGGAATATGTCCAACGATCTCTTGTATTAGCTTAGCCAAAGGTCAAAGGTCTCCATCCATCAGGCTTTTCTAACTGCTTATCCGTTGCCTATTTCAGAAAACGGAGGACACGGGGTAGGCAAAAACTCTGGACAAAAATTTCCAGCTTTGTAAATGGATTACATTTGTAGCTGTAAGCAGCTTCGACAAAAAAAACTCCTCATGCTAACTAAATATTGCAATCTAAAAACCACTCAAAACTTTGCGCCAAAGCATGCCTTCCCCTCAGGCTATTTAAAGGAGCGGATTGAGGTGTCTGTCCTGAAACGGGTAAATTAGGTGAACGCAGATGAAAACGGAAACATCTCACCAGAGAGCTGGACCCATGATTGAAAGGTTTCAGGGGTACCTCACTCCTGGAGCATAAAGGAATGTTTGAGGCCTTCTTGAAAATAGCCCAGCGATGCAATAAACACACTATGTGGCCGTTGACATGAATGGACAGCAGGTTCCATTTGCTAATGCATAGAAGTATAGAGTCTCCATTGCTACTGTATAATGGAAACGAATAAATCTTGCATAATGCAGATATTAGCTTTTTAGCTCCCAGATTTCTGTGTGCCCGGGTTTCCAACAGATACTCCAGGTTCCTCCCATAACCCATAAAACGCAAACTTTATGTGAACTGGAATCTCTAAAATGCTTATACTCTGTGAGCACCAGTGAGTGTGACATGTGACAGAGTAGCACCCCATCATGGCTGCCCTCTGCCTCGTGCCCTGTGCATCATGGGATAGGCTCCGGACTCACCGTGACCCCGTACTGGATAAATGGCTATAGAAGATGAATGGGGGGATATTTTTGCGGACACAGTAGCAGGAGACTGTAGTACATAGACTCCTTTCTACTTCCTGGGCTGTAATTCAGTAAAGTTGAATCTGTGCCTAGAATGACATACTTTTTATTATTTTTAATACACATTTTTTACCTAATGTCACATTAATCCTGTCATTTAATACCGCCAGCTATACAATGTTAACTTCTGCACAATAATGTGAATGTCCATTCATTAACCTCACAATAAATTTTGGTGAAAGAAAACTTAAGTTCCGGAAGCTGAAGTTATAAGGGCTGTAGATTCCGCCATCAGAGCCTTTTTCGCCAATGCTTTAAAGACCAAGCGTTCTGGCTCTAGCACATTAGTAAATCGCCATGCCGCCCTTGTAAGGCAGGAAAGTTAAGAGACCGCAGGATCCGGGGCTTAAATCTAAATTCCTATCCTTGATCGTTGAAGTTAATGATGAAGGGAAAGAAGCTGGAGTTCAGCAGTGCAAGGGACTTCAGGGTGTAAATTACACAGCATTAAAAAAGACACGGAAAACTTCTTGCCGCAAACCCTTTCATTCATCGCTGCTGCTGCAGATCCAGCTGGTTCCTCATTGAGGATGATTTACTGCGAGTTTGTCTATAAGGCTGGTTCCTTAATTGGTTCCCTTCTATAGGCCTAATTTATTCCACACGGCTGGAAGTTTGTGTCCATATTTATTTCACAGAGGGACATGGGTTGTTTTTTGATCAGTTTTAATGCCATTTCTTAACATATATAACATGATATGTATATGTTCAAAACAGATGAAAAACGTATTTTTATACCAGCCTTGTGTTAAGTATTTTAGTAATTGTTTCACAATATAAGACAACAGAAACACCAGAATATTTTTGTTTGTATTTTTGTGTCAATCACATTTGTTTGTTTTTTCACTTTTGTACTGACGACCTCAAGAAACATTTTTATCATTGCAGGATATCAAAGACCACCTTTTTGTCTTAAATATTTTTTGTTTTTAATCAAAAATGGATTCAACAAAGTGAAGGAAGCCTACTTCAGTCAATAACGTAGAACCACTTAGTGTTTCTGATCCCCAAGTCAATAAAACCTTCTAATGAGCCAGATGTCTAAAAAAAAAAAGAGAAGAGGCTTGTGAGAGGTGGATTGATTGACTCAGATGCATTTGCTGCGACAGCGTTTAGCTTTAACGACGGATGCAAGCCGCGAGCGCCTCTTCCGAAGGGCTCAGCAAGAATTTGTGCGATCTCAAGGCGCTCAACGGCGTATTGTGTATGGAGATATGCTTTTGCAGGGGCACTCTCTGTATACAAACTGAAATGAAGATACGTGATGTTTTTCCCTGAGAGTGGCAGTAAGCCAAATCATTTATACAGCACACTGAAAGCGGGATAATCAACATGCAGCTGAAGCTTCTGCTTCAGTCTTACGGATCACGGAGAAATGAATTGCTGCAAACAGACAATAGCATGACGCACCTGAAACTGTTTTCACGCTGTCACCAAACATACCGTTAGCTAAACGAACATTAGACTTCAGGGTGTGTCCTCACCCCCTTCGCATGAATGACCCTGATACGGTCACAGTAGTATTTCCTTTAAATAACCAGACCAGCTATGGCTTAGTTCAGCCAGTGGCGCGCAGCAGTGGTCACTGACTTACGCTTGATCAGAAGGTGACAACGTTAGCATGGTACTTAACCCACAATGCTTCAGTAAAAAGCTTTTCGAAATATGAAGCAAAACTACATACTATGTCACTTGTACCAGGAAAGTGTGCCATGAAAAAATAGTAAATACAGCAAACAAACGGCTAGGGATGTGTCATTATGTATGTGTCAGTTTGTGAGATGTATGGCTTGAGACAGGATAATATGTACAACTATAAATATCTCTGCAGTCAGCTGTCTCAATGCGTTTCGTTTTTGCTGCCGGATTTCCCCTCACACCAGACGGTCTGTGTTCTGAGGTGACTTTTACCTAAGCCCCCCCCCCCTTCGCTTGTCAATAACATCTCGTGCAATCCGACCCCCTCTGGCATCGGCGGCCTCTGAAGTCATCAATCCTGGTCTAATCCCGGCCCAAAGGAAATCTATTTGTTCTGAGTTCACGTCCACCGTGGCTCATTTGTTGCGCGTACGATCTGAAACCTCTTCCCTCCCCTTCTCCATTAGACCGGGAGCTGGCGCTGGATGACTAGGAGAGACGTTCCTGTGTACAGTGAGCTTCACAGCGGCCTCACCTCCTAAGGAATGGGGAGGGGAAACCACTTGTGAGACGATAAAGCAGTTTAGCTCCCCCCCAGGAGAAAGTGCTAAGGATTTACCTATTGATGTAGCGCGATCTTCATCTCCCCTCCTCTCCCCAAACAGTGTACCTTTACTGCTGTATACAGGGACACTCTAACTCTGGAGAAACCCAGAGGCCTCCACTATAAAGGAGCCCGAAAAAGGGGCTACTGGACAACAATTTTTACCATCGCCAACCTCCTCCTACCTGGTTGACAGCTTTGGCCGTCGCTAGCCCCAACCCCCCTAACCTTAACACTAACCCCCCCCATTCAATGACTACCCTAAAAAAAAATAGGGGGAGGGGGCCTCCGTTACCTCAAATACCCCAGGGGTCCCTGGCCATGTTAATGTGCCTCTGGCAGTACAGGAAATCGCTGGACAAAAAAAAAAGAATACAGAATAAAATAATAAAAAAAGTAAAACAGCCAGCCAAAGATGTGACCATGCGAGGGTTCGCACGTGCCAGGAACGGCTGAATGCGATATGTGCAGAAGGTCGATTTTTGTTCAGCGAGAACACAAAGCGCAGAAAGATCAGACGCCCGGCTATCCAGGGCCACAGCCCTAAGCGGCCAGCAAAGTAAATAATGTCGAAATAATGATGTTCCTCCAGGCTCACCATGGCTACATGGCCTTTTTTTGTTATTCGCTTTTGTGCAATTTATAAGCACTGTATATTTACCACATTAGACATAAATTGCGTTCGCGGCGATTTCCTACTTCTACCTACTCATGGCTGACAATTGCCAATAAATATACTCCGTATTTAATGGCCTCTAACATCTTATGGGTAATCACAGCATATGAGCACTGTAAGTCACTCTGATCAATGGTGTACACCAAATTAAATAATAAATAAAGTCAAGGGAGGACTACACTTTTATTGCGCTGGTTGGCCGGAAGAACGGGACAAAGCAGAGCATGTCAGTTGAGCCAGAATGTTGACCGGCGCTGCTGTCGGGCCAAACAGCAACCCAGCGTATTCTTAATTCATTCTATTGCTTTTTATTTGCTAGCATTAAAAGTCCCTTTTTAAAAACACTAAACAACACATTCTTTCATCAGTATCAGACACTACTAGGCTGTAGTCTGCCTAGCTCTTGCATATTAAATAATCAGGCAGAGAGTTTCCTATTTTTTCACTTCCGTTGAAAAGCCAGTCGAAATTTTTCACCGAGAAAAGACAATCAGCCTTTTAAAAGCCAACGCAAGAGACCTCGTACAGCATAGTGCATCCAAGAAATGTTACAGTGATGCTCTTCCTGAGCTAATTGTCTAATCACTAATATGACTAAAAGAGTATCAGTCAAATGCTGACCATTATCTGGTATTATTCTCTATTAAAAGCTATTGAAAATGGCTATAATAATGTTTTACTGCTCAGTTACCTCATATGAGCATCTTTCTTGGAAGATGAAGAAGATGAAGTTGCTACTTTCTAGAAATTCCATTTATAGCAGTCAATTTTTTACATTCATTCGTCTTAAGTTTCAGTGGTTCAGGGGTACCTTGGCGTGCTATGTATACCTTTCCACCAGCAAATTAATCCAGGTTTGCTCGAGAGTAAATGGAAAGCCCCTGTAATTGATTGCACTTGAATGAATCAGTTTAATCTCCTTCATGCAGTAACCGTGCTGATTGCCCAAATCAAAGAGCAGTGTATGCAATTCCAACATTTTCTTAATGCCTATATTTTGTGGGCATTTTATGATTACATAACACGTATATTTAAAATTATTTTTTAACAGCCAGCCTGTAATCATATTAGCTTTTGTATAGTCTGACGAGAATATCATTCTTCAAAACTGCAGTTGAAATCTGAATGGTATCAGGAAGGCTATATGGTTGTTCGAACTGTGTGGAATCGAGAACTGCGGCTCGCTTCTGGCAGGTGCCTTAGCGACATCTAGTGGCGGCATGCTAAACAGCACCATACTGCCATTTTGTTGTCTTTTGAACTAGGATTTGCAGGAGGAACCTGGCAGTGAGCAGAAGCTAAGGTTTAAGCCGCCGATCTCATGTGTGTTAAATATATCAGGGTCACAAACACCTGGGCGGCAGACATTTGCATAATTATTATGGCCTGTGCTGAAATGTTCTCGACATGCTCACTGTCCTTTACCAAAGCGCATAGAAAACATACAGAAACATGATGAGCAGATCACAGTGTCTCTAGGTCAACATTTGTACATTTAATATCTACGTTTGATGACCAGTCATAGAAGGGACCGGTATTTTCTGTCATGTAGCAGTCTTGCATCTAACTATGTTTAATTTTTTAAAAATATGTAGGATATGTGTATTATTTCATATGGCTTCATTTTTTTTTTTAACAGAACGAGGCAGCGAAATCACCTTATGAGTCACAAGACAGGGGCTGATGGCAGCCAATCAGGAGCAGCCGTCCGTCACACGGGGCTAATCATGGCTCCCCGGGCGGCTTCGGCCCTCCCCGCAGAGACAGCACGGGCCCCCGGGAGCTCTATGCTTCTGCTGATTGCCGCTGACAATGTCATCCACCCCCCTACAGAGTGCAGAGTCACTCTCCCTACGAAGGTTCATGGCTTCAGTCTAGATTAATCCCACTGCACTTCAATAAAAATGAAAAACATTTTATCACGTATTCAGCGCTTTAGTTGCTACACTTACATATTGTAAAAGAATTAAAATATACCGCTCGCATTCTCGTATTTCACACTACCGTTAGTAATAGCATGGATCGTTTGTGAATTACCTACTCTCCTTACAAAAAGGCTTACTTGCTTGTTAGGAGAGATTTATCGATCCCAGTTTTATTCAAACGTACGTTAGTGGTTTTAAGTTGTGGCCCGCAAACATAGGAGGGCAGAGGGGTCACAGAAGAGAAGAAACATACAGTGCATACCAGAAGCAGACATTAGCTACTAATGCGGCAGGAAAGAAAACACGTGTTCAGGATATCTACACAGGTGTAAACAAAGTCATGTGACTTCAGCAAGAGTCATGTGACTTTAGAACGCTATTTTGGGCAGGACTGACGTACACCTGGAAGCACTCAACAACAAGAAAACAACATGAGAGACCCGAACGTTTACCTTCTTCCACCTGACCCTTTTAATGACTGTAGAAGCCACCGTCATCGGGCTACAAACATTTGAGAAAATTAACATAAACTACTGAGAATTAGGTTAAAGTGGATCTTGGCACACACTGTAACAATGAGACTTTGACCATACCACAAGTCCATCTCCCTTTCTTCTGACAACACATATAATGCATAGACAGCAGACTTTTACTGTGGCTCAGGTACGGTCCATTTCACATAACACACACAGTTCTCTGTCGAAATACCACTTTGTGTCACAATATACATTAGACGAGGTTCCCCAGAGAGATGGGGTGTGTATCAGGACATTTTTGTTCATTTTTACAATAAAACGTTCAAGTTCTTTAAACTTATTATCAAATAAAATAATAATAAAAAAACAACAACAAACGTATCTACAGAGACATGTGCAAGAATATACATTTGGTACTAAGGCAATAGTTGTAATTCCACAGGACTAACGCTGTGAAGCTGTATTGTTATTCTCGATGTTCAGCCAGATGCTGTTCCACATTCACACGACGGGTTGTTGGCTCATTGAATTTCAGAAGTCCTGTATACAATTTATAGCACCATTGTAGTTCCCTTCTGCCTGTCCTTCCCTTCCACGTGTATTCCAAGCCGCAGAGGCGGTATCGGGTCAAAGGCCTGAATGACATCTTCTCCGTCGTTTACCATTATTATCAGCGTAGATTTAAAAAATAAAACAATGAAACAAACAAACAAACAAAAAAAATCCCGTGTTTGGTCAAAAACCAGGACCATTGAATGTAGCCGTGCAGGGAGAACCAGGTCTGCTGACGTGGAGTCTGATCCGAATTCATCCGTCATCGGGAAAACACATTTCTCTGCTTTGAACTAAATCAACACGCCACAAATTAGCCATACCAGAAGCCTGTAGTGAATTTCCTTTATGATGTACTATAAGTGGGCAACAAGAGCACAGTACTGCGGTAGCAGAACAACACAAAGTGGACACAGATGGAAAATACAATATGCAAGGCTCCACGTTATGTTATTTTCCCCTAAACATTATTTTTGATGGATATGTGCCACAGCTGATAGCAAAAGAAATAGCGGAGCTTCCTCACTATCCATCCTCATGCATGAACTCATAATATCATTTAAGACGACAACAACAACAACAAAAAAACAATAATCATCGAGACAGTTTTGAGCCGTAAAATGCTGATTTAGCTAACAAGTCTGTGGGCATCGAAGGCATTTGGAATTGATCACAAGGTGTGCGCTCCTTATGGGACCTTTTGGCTTCACACCTGAAGTACATTTTGGCTTGTAGCATCTGTGAAGATTAAACTTGTCATCAGACGGAATCTCCGGACGCCGTTTTCATTGGTCGATGTTCTTCGGTTTCTCAACGTGCCCGGTGGTGTTTAAGCACGGCAGAGGTACGCAGTAGCAGGAGTCTCCTGCTGCAGTCTTGATCCACGGTACTGTACGAGGGTATTTAATTCCTAATACTAAAGCTGAAGAATGGATGCGCAGTTATCCAGCCAACTTTTAACACGGACACGTTGTCGGGTTTTTCATGTTAGAGTGCGTGCCGAAGCAAAATACTTTAGATCAAGGCAAGAAATATTACAAATACCGCACAAAAAAAAATAAAGGCTTTTTTTCCGCTTTATTTTTATATGCTCGTAAATGTAACGCTTCTTCAGCCGCGGATCCATGTCGCATCAGCTGAGTCAGATTCATCATATCGATATGACAGCCTGGTGCAGATAGGGTACCGCAAGGCGCTCGGTCAAGTCACACGATCCTATCCCAGCGTCCTTCGCGGCGTAGCATGGACGCCACTACGTAACGTCTGTCAATCACCTCTAGTCTCTCCTATGAAGGATACAACAGTTTTATTTTGGTTTATCGTCAACTGCCTTCTCCTCACCCACCAGTAGAGGGGGCGTTTCATTCAGCCTGTAAAAAAAAACTTGGGGTGCTTCGAGGTTCTTGGATTTTTTTTTTCTAGTTTTTAATTGTTATTTTTTGGTATGCAGGGCTTCCTGGAACTTGGTGCTGGTGTATCGTATATGGAAGCCCTTCTTGCTAATGGTGTCATCACTATGGAAAAATAGCAGCATGGTGTCACCAGCAGAATAGATCTCCTCTCGGGGCTGGAAGCAGAACAGGAAGAAGAAAACAGTAACTTTTGGGCCCCCTTAGTGTAGTGACCATTTGTGGCCAAAAGGGGCGCCACACAAATATGTGGTTTTAGCGGTGGCACACACCACCACTGCTTACCCCTGATCCACAGAAGCGGCCCAGCCTCTGGGCTGAGCTGTCGTAACCGTCAAACAGCTCGATGTAATCATAGCCGCACTCCGCTTCCTCCTCGACCTCGAACGTGGTGAAGGTCAGCTCGATGCTGTAGCCCTTCTCAGTCGTTATCCTCCACTCGCAGTCCATGTGTCCTGGGTAGTTGTTATCTCCAAACTGGGAGTGAGAGTATAGATTCTTCTGCCTGGGCTCCGCCCTCAGTCTTCCACCGCACTCTACGGGACAGGCAACGTGGTCACCAAACAAGGCCCTGAATCCTAACACGCTAAATGAATGCAGATGGTTTTCTATGACAACTTTCTGTATATTGCTTATATGATCCCTATATGTTTGTGTTGCTGTTCAGAAATGTCTACACATAACACTGCTCTCTGCAGTAGCCACTGTATCTATCAAATTAAAATCTAATTTTAATAGTTTGAGTAAACTATTGCAATTCAAGAGTTCTAGACATACTAAAAATAGGGGGGAAAATCACAAAGATTTCCTCTATTGTACATATAGTATAAATGTATCAGTGATTATAAATCTATATAGTTTTAGCATTGGAGTATGAGAGTTTCAAACATTCATTTATATAAATTTTCATGGACTGGATATTTTTCACCATCAGTACCATCTGATTTAAGGTAAGAGATTTCCAAGAGATACCGCCGTTTCCTCCATTTTTAGGAACAAAGTAATTATGGCTAAGGCTGCGGCTATTAGCCAAGACTGTTACTAAAAACCTCATAATAAAAAGCAGCTGCCAAGAGCAACTCAAGGCTTCCTGGAACGGGCAACATCAGAGGTGGCGATCGGGGCCTGGCGTGTTCATTACGCGGAAAGGAGACTGCGAGAGCAACAGCTTTTCATTAGCAGGACCCGAATCACAGTTTCCTTTACCGTTCAGTTTTCAGACAAACAACAATAGAGAATTAAAAAAACAAATGATTATGGAAAAAATTATAATTATGTGTGTGTTTAACAACCTCTCTCTGCGTCCTGTCTGCACCTTATGCTACGGACTACTTCATGCACCTTTTGCACAGAATGTATATTTATAATTTATTTATACTTTATTTTATTTATTGTGCTTGTATATTCAGCTCTGGAATACATTGAGCCCACTCTATATTTTTTTTTAATTTACATTTTTAAATCCTGGTTTAATCCTGGTTTTGCTGGCAGAAGGCTACACTGCGCGGCAGGCTGCTTCCAGGCTCAAAGTTTCTAAGACAGCAGTACACAAGATCAAGGTGAAGCAGGAGATACTGGGAACGACCAGCCAGGTAGAGGGTAGAGGCGACTTTCTAAGGCCAGAGATGACGTTATCCGGCAGTGCCTCATAAATCAGAGGACGACCTTAAGTGACCTTCAAAAGGAATGGGAAACATTAAATGCAGGTGTGAAGTGCACTGCTAGGACAGTTGGTACCAGGCCCCTTGAATCAGGACTGAAGTCCCATAAAGAAGAAAGAAGCCCTGCTATATTTTACACAGGTCCATATCGATACATTGAGAAATAAGGGAAACTTAAAATGTTGCTGTGGTCTCTTCATTTTTTCAGACCTGTATTTTATTTGCACCTGCTTAGATGCTAACTGCATCTCATTGGCTCTGTACCTGAACTCAGCACAATAGCAATAAAGCTGAACCTAATGTAATCAAAGTGAACATATTCTATGATATATAGTATTAAAGCTGGTTTCTACTCTTATTCAGTTGCATTTTTCTAAGATCGAGATTTGTTAAAAAAAAACGATAATAATGTTAAATATACTGGTCTGTAATGCAAGAGTGATTTGTTGCATGTAATTATTTTATTTGATATTGCAAAATGAATGTCTGCCTAAATAGGAAAAAGGCTGATTAACGTCGTAATTATTCTTGAATTGAATTAATAACAGCACAGCCACTAGATGGCACTAGAATATTTAAGCGTTCTTGGGAAATTTACAAGCTAAAACAATGGGACGGATGAAAATGACCTTACTGTCAATTGAATTGCAGAGGTAGAGTCAGAGGTGAAAGGGAATAACGACAGGTAGACAGAGGCGTTGTGGGACGTGCGGTAACTGCACGGGCCACCCTCACACCCACGACGAGGCTGACCTGTGGAATGAGTGGCCTGGAAGCCAAGCCTCTGCACAGAGGCGTCGGAGATGAACCTGAGGTACATTCTGCTGCCAGTTGAGATCAGGGGCTCCGGGAGTTTGCTGCCGCAGAGGCGCCCGAGGATGGCCGCCTTGTCGCTGTTGCCGTCAAAGGCCTCCAGATGGTCGTAGGCACACTCCTGGTGCTGCTCGATCTCAAACTCGCTGAAGGACTGAAAGAGGGGGAGAAGGAGGGTCTTCAGCATTTCCGCCTGGTCTCAGTTCACTCGTCGACTGTGTGGACTGCATTGTCTTACAATGGTCCTTTGAATCTAACGGAAATAAATTAAACAGTGAGGGGGAAGTGGAATTTACTCAGAAGCCCTGGGGGATCTACAGATTTCATTCGCTGTGTGTTTGTCTGCCTCTTTTAGGCCGAAGAGGGGCTTTTGTGCGACTTCATTGATTTCTGGATCTTCAGTTAAACTACATCTAAGTAAAAAATTCTGAATACAAGTAAGGTGTACGTATAAAAATGATTTGCCCAAGATTAAATAAAATACAGTTCAAAGTTTTTAAAAGTAGCCGCGCCACTTCCAGACATGTAATCCTTCTAAAACAAAGATTCAAAGCTTTATACGATAATTTATTTGTTTTTATTTTGTTTGTGTGTGTGTCTGTTTGTGTGTTCCAGGTATATATTATATTGCTGGGACCAAATGTCCCCACAATGTGATAAAAACCTATTATTTTGACATTGGGGACCATTTTTCAGCCCCCACAAGGGGAAATTCAATTTTCTAAAAATCAATGACTGCAATCAAAAAAGTAAAACTGCCAAAAGTATTTTGTTTGATTACTTATGGTAACTAAGGTTAGGGCTGGGTAGGGGTAAAGGTCGTCATGTTGGGATTAGAGTTTTCCCCATAGAAATGGAGAGTCCCCACAAAGATATAATTACAAACCTGTGTGTGTGTGTATTATATTTATATTACATTGTGGGGCCAATTCTATTCTCTTTTTGTTTTTCTGTAGGTCTTACTATCCTACACGTTATCACCTTCATATTTAGGTGGTAAATAATAATCAGGCCCAGAGGGGGCGCCACTTCCCAGTCAATGTGCATGACTGGGGTGTAAACAGATGGCAACTGTGTAGAAAGGATTTAATGTTTATCGACAGTTTGGCAACTAAACTAAAGACATGCATTCTCAACACATGCAGTGCCAGGGTGGAGACCTGAATCCCAGCCCCTGAAGTGTGAGGTGACAGTGCTAACCACTGCACCACCATGCCCCCCCAGCCCTTCACAGAGACACATGAACAGGCTCTGGTAGGATTACCCCACTCCTCCTGCTGTCAATGTCAGGCATGGGGGATACTCTCTCCTAAGCAGCTAACCCTGTGCAGTTTCAGGCTGGGGCAGATTTATATGTGCCCCGCCATCTGGGGGGGGGGGGGGGGGGGGGGGGGGGGGGGGGGGGGGGGGGGGGGGGGGGGGGGGGGGGGGGGGGGGGGGG
>JAODLD010000056.1:397410-427218 GCA_026781065.1 Mormyrops boulengeri | reverse complement strand
CCCCCCCCCCCCCCCCCCCCCCCCCCCCCCCCCCCCCCCCCCCCCCCCCCCCCCCCCCCCCCCCCCCCAAAGAGAGGCCAAAATTCATACAGAGGGGCCAGCCTTATCATTTGCCAATGGTATGTTTTGCAATGGTAAAGGACAGGGAGGCGCACTCTGGGTGTCAATCAGCTTTCAGCTGGGGCCAGTGCTGCTGTGGCCCCGCCCCTGTATATGCTCTACCTCCTGTTATCTGACCCCATGGTCGTGTCAGACATTAGTATAGGTATCTAATTGTAAATCCCTAATCGTTGTTATCTTTGATGCTTGGAATTGAAGACTTTGACATCAAAGACATCCATCCCTTATCTGAAACTGCTTATCCACTGAAATCTGCTGATCAGCCTGGGGTTTGTCTGAGCCACACACACACACACACACACACACACACACAGACAAACACCAATCAGTAATGATGTCTGACTGATGTACTGTATATTTTAAGCTGATCTACATGCAGTTAGATGTACAAAACAAATTAAATACCAACATATCTGAAGTCTTATAGAAAAACAACCATCTAAATAATTAAGTATTGCTAGCAAAGGCATAAGATTGGTTTCAACATTGATAGGGACCCCCCCAGCCCCCTAAACGCACACGGTACTCCCACAATATTGGTAGGGAGATGTCGTTACAGTCCATACCTAAATCTACACCCTTGATTGCTATCCTGTATGCAGTTATTGCGGATGAATGGGCGATATTTTAACCTACAGTATCACTAAGTCTGCCACTCTAAAACCCTGTTTTCTGCATCATATTCATCAGCCCTGATGTTTATTTGACATATGGGTTTAGCGAATTCTGTTACATCCACACGAGCAGATGATCCATCCTCTGGTTAGCCATGTGCCCTCTAATTCAGTTTGAATCCTTGTGGTCTGTGGGAAGCAGTCCATTCAGATTTACAGCATCCGTCCCTGAGGGGAGTGCCCTCTCTTTCATCGCCGCTAATTCGCCAACGGGCTTTTTCGCGCCGACTCGCCAATTGTCGTATTGTTAGCGACAATCAGGGGCGAGCAATTAAATCAAGCCACAGACAAAAATGCAATTCAGACGGGCTGGTGCCATCGACTAATGAAGAAGGTTGGCAGATTACAGGCATGGCAGATTCGATCTGTGAGTGTGAAAAGCAAAGAGGGAGAGGCAAGCAGCCAATGAGAAATTTGGAATGAAATCCGGCTTGATGACTGACATCCGCGTGAGCCAATGAGAGGAAGGTCTGCCAGTTGGGGCTTCCTCTCAAGGTCTGGGTCTTGTCTGCCAAAGGGTACAAGAGGCACCCCAGGAAGGGGCGTGGCCTGCTCCAGCTGGCCAGTACAATGCGGCAGTACTGGGATGCCATTCCCCCAAACAATAAACCGCGAAAAAAAGAAAAGAAAAAAAAACAGAAGTGGAATGCCAGCAGGAAGGAAAAGCCATTCATTCTCCAGCTTTGTCACCTCATACGACGACCATGCCAAGTCCTGTGTGACACACACACTCACAAAAAATTTGTCTGCCACTAAAGTCGCCTACTAGTGAGGTCTTCAAAACTCAACATACTCAGAAGACCTGGGACTCTATGTTCTTCACAGGTTGATGGTTTGGCAGATTTCTGAGATCTGAAATCAAATACTTATATTCGTGACCATTCAAAGCTTTGGGCTGTTTTCATTAGTCAATGAAGCGTAGATAGAAATGTTTCGAGCGTGTTTTTACAGGCAATTAAATCACCAAAACCTTGGCGTACGAATGAAACGGGAAGTTTTTTAGCCTAACCAACCAGTCGCCATGATAAGTAAGACTTCTCTTAGGATTTGGATCACATACCCTTTCAGAGGAGACATGTCTAATGAGAGGCCCTTGCTAAACACTCACCTGACGCTTTTACACAAAGCAACTTAGAGTACAAGGAAGGGTTAACAATTTATGTACATTAGCAGGGATTTTAAAACCATGACCTTTGGGCTATTAACACAATACTCCACTTGGTGAGCTATAGCGAAAGGGCTTTTGAAAAAGGTACATTAGAGAGATGGGTGCTGGTGAGGTGTCGAGAAGCTGGACAGCTGAGACGATTTCAGTTCAAAGTGTGATGGTGCCCAATAAAACGAGGCTGTAATCTGCAATGGAGTGGCCTCCTTTAAAACCTAATTACCTCAGCTTGTTTAACGACTTTGCCAGAAGAAAGCTACCCGGCCCCCCCCCCCCCCGTCCCGCGACTTACCCACAAGGCCTGTACGTGAAGATAATGTAGCTCTCCTCGTCCGTCCTCTCGATGAACGTGACGCACGTCTGCTTCTCCCAGTGCCTCATTGCCTGCTTGAACATGGCGCGCTGGGTACCTGCGGGGGGTTACAGTGCACGTCAGAACCTTCCGGAAACACAGTCCGCCGCTCTCCTCCACCGGGTGAAAAACGATCGATGCCTAGCTAATGGGATTCTCTGGTGCGCGCCTGCTCATTTTTCACGCGTCGCTGTCACAGAGGAATTCCCGCCATGGACATTGCATGCCTTGACAGAATTTTCCTATTTACGGATATCTTTATTTATTTACAGGACGCACTAAAAATGGCTGAACTATTTCGTTACAGCTAAAGAATGTTAATATGCCGTCTACTCTCAGTCTGGTCTCACTTCAAATATTAAAGGCTTGTTTCTTTATTTGGACTAAGAAAGCAAAAATTATCACCTAGTCCACATCTGCCCTGTGCTGATGTCATTAGAAGGGCTCGTATGGCAAAAGTGTTAATTACGCATTTGCAAAGACGACGGCGAGTGGTTTGCGTACCATTAGACCGAAAGCAAAGGCAGCAAGTTAATGATGTTTTGTTTTGTGGATAATTTATAGAAATTGTTGCTCTGATAGACAGCCTGTAAACAGATTTAATGCACTAATTAAGCACAAAGTAAATTCTTCGCCATCCTCTCGATTACATTGTACTTGCAGTTATGTACAATAGTTCTATTTCCACAGTCTTCCCTTTTAAGGGCCTTTATCAAGGGCCCAAGCAGAGGCAGATTAACTAATCTGGGGGCCCTAGACTGACATCAGCATGGACACTCAGGTGTTACCAATTTAACTGACAATTTAATTTTCCCAAAGTGGGGGGGGGGGGGGGGGGGTTCTGTTGTTTGCAGAAACCCCAGGCTAAACCCTAGGATAGCCTATGCATTAATCAGCCCCTGGACCCAATCGTAATTCTGCATTCCATTGGATTTCCGAGGTCCTACTCTGATATTTCAACTGGAACGCCCCCTGAAGTCGGAATTCCAATTCGGAAGGTCGGAGGGACCTCTGCAACCCCGACCTGAAAATTCAAGATGGCTGCGCCCTTCATCAACAGAAGTTATAGCTCTAGTTACACACTGCTCATTAGCACTTGCTCATTAAATCGGTCACACACACAGTGCTGTCCAACCGCTATCTGCGGACATGTTGCTACGGTGTCTGTAAGCACAAAATACCACGTAATGCGTTGTTATCAACTTATAATGCTAACATCAGCTAACAGTGAATCTGGCTAGAACCGATATTGCTAAATGGCTTTCTGATTTCCTGTACTGTTAACTCGGATGTGACGTCATTCCCAGCTCCAACTTCCCAGGGACACGGAACGCAGCATAACAGTACTCTGTCAGCCACGGGATTCTGAAGCCACAGAGTCACGTGGCGCCTGGCGCTCAGCAGGGTGGAGAGTGCTGCTAAAATCACCCTGGCCGTGCTGTTTATAAATGACCCGTGATTACCGCTAGAGAATGGTGGACACATTCACACACCGCATTTATGGGGAGTCACCGGTCAAGCAAGAATGAAGTAGTGCATTGTGGGACACTTACCCGAAATAAAGAGCACCTTCCGGCCCTTACTCAGAAGGAATATCACCAACACCCCCCCCTCACCCCCCCCAAAACACTAACACCCAGGTCCACCGTCTTCGGTAGATGACTGATGAAGTGATCCTGGGTGCAGGGGAGGGACAGGAGAGGGCCAAGGTGGGAGGGGCTGTGTGTCATGAGGCCCAGTTGATGTAATTTTGTCACGGGTCTGGGATATACTGCACAGCAGGCCTGCTGATATGTCTGGGCAGGTCTTCGACACAGGATTACAGTAACAGGCCTCCAGACCTCTGCGTCTTACTGTAAGGAGATCCTAGCATCTGAGCGCTGCGGGACAGGTGGAGCCTGAATAGGCAGAATTCAGCAAGCAAGCAGAAGAGTGCCAAGAAGGAGACGGTTTGTGTAGTGGGGGGCACTTTAATAGTAGATGGGGGCGGAATTCAGCACGTCAATAGCTTTAGCCTGCGTTCGCTCCTGGAAATCAAAAGCGAGGCACCTCACCGGTGAAATTGCCTCCAATGGCGTATGGGATGACGCCCCCAGGCCAGATGCGCTCGGCCCTCGAGGTGGCCGCCCGTGGGACTCTGCTCCTCAGCATCCGCCCCGTGGATTTTGGGCCCCCTGCTTCTCGGCTTCTGTTTGTCTGCCCATTGTCTGAAAAGGGATGGAGAGGCGCTTTAATTGCCACAGGAAATAGTTCTTTAATCGCTTTAATATGGGCACCAGTGCAAGATGATTCTCAACCGAATAGAAAAAAAATTGCATTTATAAATACCAATGCTTGCAGGTTTGGTGTTTATCCGCTTAAATTTCCTATGTGAAAGTGTCTGAATGACACTATTGAATGATACTATTCCTGTTAAGTTTGGACATTCCTGATACATTACTGATCATACAACACTAACAGATTATATTGCAACTGCTTGTCAATCTAATAAAAAAGCCAGTAAGAAAGATACATTAAAAATTCTAAAAGAAAATCTGTGTTTATTCATGAGAATGAAAGATGTATTATTTAAAAAAAATTTCAAGTAAAATCTGTAATAAAACGTTATACGCACCAAAGGAAAGCCTCCGTATCCTGTCTAAAAGCATAAATAGTGATCCTTTCTTCTTCATGGTGTCATGATCCCCTAAACCACCTGAAACGACACCAGCGTACATGATCGTTTAACTCTATTAAACTTGCCAGCGGCTCGCTGCCTTTGTGCACGTGTGGGCGTGCAGCAGAGCCCAGCATTTTTTCCCTCCGTTTCTCAATTGCCTGCCTCACGTTTCATGTCGGCCCATAACAATTAAAGGTGGACCGAAAGCTAGTGTTCATCGGAACGAGTCATTGTCCGTGTCGTTCATTTAATCTGCGGCGGCATTAGTGAAACTGCTAATTATACTATTGCCCGAGCCTCGGCAGGAGTTGCCGGCAAAATTGGCGCCCAGCTTTACCACGCTCTCATTCTCCCGGTGTGGCCTCGCTCCCGGCTTCTGGGGGGAACTTAACGTGCTGTGAGAGGTGCAGGGTTCGGACGGTCCGTTATTGACGGCTGGAACTGTGCCAGGTTCGGCTGAGTCAGCCAGTAACTGAGGTGTGAAATACTGCATTTCCCATTTATTGATGTCTAACACGGCTCCTTGGAGGACCGCCAGGGACTCCTCATTTTTTTTCCTTTTTTTGTCATCCTTTTCCTCTGAAGGAACGGAATGTTGAAGCCGACAGGAAGCCAGGGAACACGCACGCACACACACATACAAAGACACATACTCGTACACACAACCCCGCCAGCCAGGTCTAATGGAACGGGGTCTACAAGGGGTGTGTGTGTGTGTGTATGTTTGTGTGTGTGTGTGTGTGTGGCCCCCCTTGGCTCACCTCTCCTGGAACGCTGACTCACCCTGGTTCATCCAATACCCTCGTTGGTGTCTCACATATCCAGTTAAAGATGGCCGCAATTAACACTTTCTATAAACTAAACAGTCTGTAAAATGTCTGTGGTACATTTGTGATCATTAAGTGCTATGCTAAATTATTCCTATTTTTATATTTTCCCAGTGGGAATTGCAGAGTATACTAAGTAATCATATAAAAAAATCCCAATAATAATTTCCAGAGACTTAAACAAAGGGTTTCAGCTATAATATCAAGCTACAAATTGCCACGCAATGTTCTTGTACTTAGAACTTTTTTTCCGATAATATGCACCATATTTGACTCCTACTTTCAAATTTAGGTGTCAGCTGGTGGCCCGTTGCACAATGTTGCGTTCTTAGCTTGTTTGACTGCCAGGAATTATGGACGTCAGTAACGATAAATAATGGTTCAAAAAGTTACAGAAAAGCGATGAAGAGTTTCTTGAGGGCGACTTGAGCTTACCTGACGTGTGTCTCGAGAGTGTATGTTGTGTGAGGTCTATCGTTCCGTCGACCTGAAACATTCTTAAATCTTCTTCATCTAATGCAATGTCTCCCCAAAAGACAGCTGTAAAGAAAATTAACCAACTTCAGTTCCCAGGCCCATCATAATTATCCATCATTAAGTCCTTGCAGTTAACCTAGGAAAAATTTTGAAGCAGTTCGCCAGCTACAATAACCCAAACACTCACTGCAGAAACAGCCTTGAAACGCTGATTCTGGTAGCAGATGTGCTACAGTAACTGCAAAGAACTTAGTGACCTTAGAACAATATACTTAAGTATACTTTGTTTCACAGCATCGTTTTAAACACAATATGTGATAAAGACCAATGCAATCCAATAGGCTACATACATTAACTGCATCAAATACACGCATTAAAAATGGCCACTCTTAGCACCCTACACTAAGGAAATATCAGCGATATTGATCTAAAAATTCGGAATTTAATCTAGATTAAAAGTGTTTGGAGGGACAATCTAAATAAAATAGTAATTAACACACGAAAATATACATGACACAATAAATAAGACATCATTTGGCCTGAATCCTTCAATGAATGGATTCAGTGAGGTGCTGGACATTTCCCTTATGGAGACTGGACCATGACATTTCAACGCTTATAGTTTTTTTCTCTTGTTTTCATCCTCCGAAATGCCATTAACTGGAATGTTTTTGTTTATCAGACTATCCTCTGTAAGCTCGACACTGTACAGATGTTGGTTGCTTCTGAGATGCTGGGACCACCACGCCCGGCACCAGTAATCACAGCACGCTGAATCGCTCAGATCAGACGTGTCGGCCATTCTGAAGCTCCGTCGGACAGTAACATCTTGATCCCGTGTATTGAAATGCAGCCAAAGGTTTCTCTGTTTGGAGGAGCAGGCTGTTGACACTAATGAGCAGATGTATCTACTAAAGTGACCAGTGAAGGCACCAAGTAGAGGTCATTCTCAAGATATGTTCTAACCAGAGGCGTAGGTAGATATTCTGGGGTCCCTGGCAAAATGTGTCCTTGCCCGCACCCCCCACCCAGTTTAACATTTTCAAAGGCCCCCATAAATTGCTGGGCCCCCTGAATCTGCCAAGGACTGCAACCCCCAACTGCACCCCTAATTCTAGCCATCTCTTTACTGCACGACATTAAAGAACAAAACTGTCATGTCACCTGCATCTAAAAGATAAAGTCAATAATATTTTACTGATTTTACATACCGGACTTTATAGGTATATTGAAGTTTTCCCGCAGAGGACAATAAAGCGTGTTTTTAAGGCACAGCGGGTGAAGGAACCTACCCCCAAGCGACTGATGCATTTTCCAGTGTCAGGCAGCCCATTGATTTGGCTTTTTAGTAAACGCATTGTTATATAAATAGAGTCGCAATCTGCAGGGGTGCAGCAGTTCACAAGCTGTAATGCGGCATGCAGCCCATAAAGAGATTGATCTGGGGCACGACTATTCCTGCTGACTTGAGCTTTAAAAGCATCAAATGCTTCCATAAATAAATCGAACTGCTAACTGGACCACTAACCACTAGCTGGATTGCTAACCGCTAAGTTCGACATAATGCTTTGGTCCATCACTAGTCTTTGTTGGTTGTGAGCATAAGCTCAAAGATTGATTGCACGTTATTCTGCAATTTACGGTGTTTAGGGTGATTACTCGCTGTTTTTAGGGTTTATTGAGTCTCAAAGGATTCAGGAAATGTTGGCGAATCCTGTCCCTGAAACACTGGAGGCGGTTTGATTCTCCTCACACTTTTGGAACCTGCATTATCTTGTCATGTGAAATTAATGCGCTTTACCTCGACTTAACAATCCTGTTGAACTCTGGAGGTATGCAAGACATTTTTACATGCCAGAAACAAAATTTCTATTCCTTGTAACTGTACCTTCCAGGGTACCTACTTTTCCAGAAGATTTTTCAAACGGCTCCTGCCTCAGAGGGCGTTTTCTGTTTGTTTTGCTTTTTATCATAAATGCAGTTTTGAGCAATTCATTTATTCCCATGAGACCTGCAGCCTGGATGGATTGTGCAATGATTTATGCCGCAAAGAATCTGCTCTGTATCAGACAGACTGAAGAGTAGTTAATCAAAGAACTTCATGGAATTACAGTTTATATTGTTTTGGAGCATCATACAAATGCCAAAAGTTGAAAAATACGTCTTAGTCTTGGATGCCAGATAACACAATGGTCAATATCCATCTGACCTCGGTCTGCTTCTCCTGGTTCACCCTGAACAAAGCTACAATTTAGCTATGGCTACAACTGGCTACCCTTGGGTATGAGACGTAACAATGGCACACTGGAATTTTCCGGCATTCTACAAAAGAACCGTTCCAACACATTCACTCACCTGTAAACTTCAGGTGGTTGCATTTCAATTACTTGAAGTTCAGTTTTAAGCGACCCTGGCTCCTGTCTGTGAGTACTGCAGTGAAAACTCCCCATTACTTAACTCCAGAGTTTGATAAATGGCTTGAATCTTGCTTTTTTAAAAAAATAAAATATATAGCAGATGGTAAATTCTGGTAACAGGCTGTGTGTAACTTAAGTTCTGCCATAAGGCTGGAAGGTTGTAAATATACCCCCTTTTCAACCATACGTTACCTAATTGACATTATAGAGAACACATTTGCACTGTTTACTTTCCGTGGCACAAACTGTCGGCTGTAAATCTGACGCATGTGTTATTTTCAAAGATCACCTGCGTTGCTGAATTTATGCCCCAGGCAGAAATTTCGGGATTTGGTTTAAGTGCAGCCAGTCTCTTTGTCCCAAACTGAACCTCTGACCATATGAAGCCATAAAATTTGATGTCATGAAGGGGGAGGGAGCGGGGTGCCACAAGAAATACAAGCCTGAAGGCACCCATGACTGAATTGGTTGATAACACAAGATTGAACAGAACCTGAAATTGGTGAGAGTGCAGGGCATGTGCGTTGATAGCTAGCACATTTGTAGCTAGCATGCACATTGGAAGCTAGTGCATTGGTAGCTAGGTTGGTAGGTTGTGCATAGGTAGCTAGTCTGTTGATAGCTAATGCAATAGTAGCTTGTGTGTACATTGGTAACTAGCATGTTGGTAGCTAGCTTAGAACCTTTAGTAGCTGGTGCGTTGGTTGTTTCCAGTGTGGGGCAAGACGAGAGGTCTATTTAAAACACTCCCTCAAAGATGTGTGTGCAGCGTTATGGCAAGATTAAATTAACAGGGATGTGTACAAGAAAAACATTGATTGCATGGGCATTTGAAGTCATCTGATCACCGCGATAACAAAATGAAATCTTGTTGATTTTGTTTCGAATTATTCTGAAGCATCCAGAAAATATAATTTTCGCTAAAAGCTACAGAGAGCACTGGACTGATACCGTTCTTCGGGCGCCAGGCATTGCTGAAGTCACGGTGTATTATTTGCGTTTTGGCAGACAGAGTGTGCACACCCTCGGGGTGCAGACATCATGGTGGACGCAGCTCAGCTGTTGGATAAACACGCCGTGATGGACTGTCGCCCCCCCCCCAGCCAAAACCACCACAGCCTTCGGCTTCTTCTCAGCCAGATTTTCTCAAGATCAGTAGGTGTTCCCACAAAAATGAAAAGCATCAATCTTCATGATATTGTGTATGAGACCAAGCCTAGACAACTTTCAAAATTATTATTCTCAAAACTTTTAAAACTGGATTTTCACAGCATCTAGAGATTACAGAGGATGGTGCCATAAACAAATAAAAAAGATCCAGTCAGTGGAACTTCAGAGGACCAACACGTTGCTAATGAGAGGCCAGAGGAGAAAGGACAGACTCATTAAAGCGAAAAAGGTTATAAATTAACTGGAGACATAACTAGAGGAAAAACTTTCCTCAGTTCTAATTATATACTTGCAATGTCATTCTATCTATCTATCTATCTATCTATCTATCTATCTATCCAGTATCACAAAATGGAGTTTCTTTTGGCTGTATGTACAGAAAGTTCATTTGAATACAATAACATACAACGGCTTTCCTGGAGTTCCCCTTGCAGAAGCATTGGGTTTGATAAGCAAAGAGAGAAATTCATCTTTACTCGGAATACAAATAAAATGGTAACTGAGACGTCTGGGGGTAATTATCTAGTCTGACAGGCGCACGGTGGGCTGGGGGGATAATCCCGCTGCACATGCTTCATGCCGGCCTCACGTCAGGAGTTAAATGCCCTGTGACAAAATGCTAGGAGGGTCTAACGATGCTCGCGGGCCCCCGCGGTCAGCGGCTCTGTGGCATCAGGCCACGTCTCTGCAGGCAGACAGAGATCCCATGATCCCGGGCTGACGTCTTGCTCAAAGGCGTTAGTCACTCTTCGAGGGCATATTATGTAACATTTTCCACCTCGTCGCCACAGAAATGGGCTTAAAGTCACATTAAGGCGGAGAATTTAGTGTCATTCAAATCGATTCATTTTTATAAAATGCCCTTTTCAACACGTATCGTTTCACATATATGTAAAAAAAAAAAAAAAAATGCGCAGCATGCTGTGCAAGCAGAAAAATTCCAGAACGTCGTGGGGAAGAAGACCAAAAATCTCTTAGTTTGGGCTAAAGGAGAATAAAAAAACCTCTGGAGGTCCAGGGTCAGCTGGCTAACCACCAACCCTCCTAAGCACAAGAGTTCACTTGGATGTACAACAATCAGCAGGTAAGTGGATGCCGGTGCAGTTCTGGCCCAGTGTACTCTGTTTCAACTGTTATGTGCGTTTTCTTCAAAGGTTTTTTTATTGTCATTTTCTCTACAGGCTTTCCAACATATTTCCAAGAAAGTCAGTATTACTGATATCCCAGTGTCCCAATGTAAGAAAAAGGATTCAAACACAGTTGTTCCAGAAGATTTACAAAAAGCCATCCATTTTCTGTACCCAATTGTCCTATTCAGGGTCGCAGGGGGTTCGGAGCCTAACCCCCACAGCTGCGGGTAGAAGGTAGGGAATAACCCATGATGGGGAGCCAATCCATCGCAGAGATTTACACACATCTATTCCTTATTTTGCGAAAGCACACCTTGCGTTTTCTTATTACAATTTACTCAGCACAAGATGCCGTAGAAGATACCTCTGATGGCCCGTTCATTCCGATTAGACCGACACTCAGTGAAGCCAATGATTGCTTAATAATTCAAATGTGCTATCAGAGGATGTGACAGTGGTGCTGAGCGATGGACTCTCGGGGTCGTCGGCAGAGTCCAAAACAAACATTCCCTTTTGCGGCTTTCTTGCTGAGCTTGGAATTTCGGATAATATCTCGGAAGCACCCTGTCAAGCAACACTGCTCCTGGAAAATCCTGTTTAATATAATACAATGATAATGTGACTTCGTTTTGTTTTATATATCTAGGGCCACAGTCCAAGACCTTTCTGAGGTAAAATATTCAAGTACTACCACAGTATATTTAAAGGACAAACTTCTGGATTTTTAAAATAAAAACAACATCAAACTTTAAAGAAAGTGTCACTTTTTTCCTATTTTTACTTCATTTCTTCCAAGCACTCAATGCAGTCAAAGAGTAATATGTGAATATGTATTATTACCAGGCTAATTACATTTTAAGCTATGGAGACACATGTTAAAATAATATTTTCCCATTGGAAAGTGTTGCGGTTAGACAAACAAAAATATTATCACACAGTCCTTGTGCTGTTAAATAAATACCATTGTAAGAAGGTGCTTTATGGTAAAGAAGGAAAACAGAAACAATATGGAGTACATTTTTATGTTTAACTTTTCCCCATTAAAAAAATGCAAGTTTTACCACAACTCTAATGTTTTAATTCTGCCATTATACTTCCAAATATGTCAGCTTGTACAATACTCAGTGGCAAGCGGATAAAATACTAAATTCACGCTTTAGAGCAATTCACAACTAATGCGTGTCATTCAACAATACCTTTCTACCAGGAAATAAGCTGGTTTTTAACTTTCCCCAGTGGACCCCAGGTCTGTTAGTGAGAGTTCATGCCATTTAATGGTTTACTTTCAACAGTCTTGCACTTATAGAGTAATGGACAAATGTCCAGTCACAGAAAATGATGTCTAATTGATCTTCATGTTGGTGTATAGCTACGATACCTTTGGCTAAAGCATGTCAGCTTATCCATTTGAAAGCCTCACCGCAAGTCAACCCAGGATTTGCAGCAACAGTCCAACACAACCACATATTTTATGATTCAACCACTAGTACACATTGTTTGGCTAATCAAAACCACATCGAGTTATTTAACCAATTAAGTTAGTTAATTAATTGAGCTGGCCGAGAAATTTAAGAAATACCAGGAATGGCTGAGGTTTGGGATCAAAAGCAGCATTCATTTAGCCATCCAAGAAGGTATCAATGACTTTTTGCAGAACGGATGAATTGTTTTGCTATTAATTTGCATATGATCTAATGTGAAATTGTGTGTTTTTTTCCTGAGAAAATATGAACCTTTATGATTCAGGCTGCCTATCTCAAAATTCAAAGGCGTGTGTTAGTCACACTGTCATGTATAGGAAATTACCTTACAGACTGAAGCCCTCTCCCCATGGCATTTGTTTTGCTTCACGTACACAGTTATGAAAACAGTTATTTGTAGGAAGTATGAATGAGTGAGAATGTGTGACATTCCCAGCTAAGTGGCAGGATGCAGACGACCAGGAAGAGATAACTGAGTGAATGGTGAGGTACAGGACAAGCCCCAATGAGCTTGGCATGGCCCAACACTGAATACGAGCCGGGAAATTAGATTACAAAGGTTGGAAATGTGCATTCTGCTCTCTAATAGAAGACGAGATAGTATCAGATAAGCAGCCGGCCAAATATCCCCATAACGTTTTTACAAACAATAACATTCACTGGACTACCTGTCCCTCTGCGTTTCCACGGGGTCATGTTTGTACTACGCTTCACAAGCACATCAAATAACTAAACACGAGCTCATGATTTCAGTCCCAGCTGAATGGTTACGAAGAGAGAGAGTCAAACTGCCCATAATTCCTTAGCGAGGTGATATTGCTCTCACTTGGTCTATATAAACAACAGTTTGCACCACAATGTGTCACCAGACAATTTTCCCTCCAAAATACATTTCAGATTTTTATAGATTATTACCGATTTCAGTCGCTCGTAGAAAAATACAGCTGCAAGACACACTTCATAAACCGCACACTCCCTACTGGATTTGGACACAAAGCTTTAAACGAAATTCATTCAAATTCACCAGCACTGAAAACATCTGCAGTCTTGCCACGTCTTTCGACATGTTATCAAATATCCAATAGCTGAAAGTCTAAAATTTATACCAAACACCTATAAAAACAACGTTCTGTGGACAAGATTGAGCAAAGCCAATGTCTGGCACTTCTGAGTAATTAAAGTCACAGGTAACTACGCCTAGATCTAAGGAGACACCCCGTATTTCCCTGACATCAATGAGCGCCATCTCCATTAGTCATAAATGACTCACTTGGCAGTGGTCAGCTTCGATAGCCAGGAAATGTTACACGTCAATGGCTGCACCTGGCCTCTCGTCCTTCACATGTAGGCCATAGATTAAATATTTCACCAAATTCTTCTCTCCTGAGATTGAATTTAGGGGCTGGACGCTAGATATCCTTATGTTCGTCCTCCTGTGTGGCAACCAAGTTATTTTTATGTTCAAATGCTTCCTGAAGTCAATGACTTCTGTGTTCTCAAACCCTAACCGCAGGAATCTTATTTTTTCCTGCTAATGCTCCTGTATGCATCCATTCAGCGTGAGACTCTACAAGTTCACCATCTCTATATAGTCCTACAAAGTACCTCATAAACCCAAACCTAAGCTGAGGAAAATCACACAGCGTGACCTCACCGAGCGAACTCTATTAACTGTAAGAGCACACAGGTCCTTATGAATGCATATATTAACACGCCACCTGAGTTCTAGAATTCCTGAAGAGATACACCCTAAATATGCACCGGCAGAGCAAAACATGGTATTTGTCAATATTTCAGCATAGGCCTGAAGAGTAACACGAGTGTTGCACATGTGTGTATTCAGCCGATGGCCCTTCTAACGACATAACAGCTACTAAAAAACAAGCTTTAATTCCTGAAAGTGTTTCATTACTGTGTTTTTACTGCAGCATAAATGAAACAGTGATGAATATTGAATATTTGGTTTTACTGGGTAAGGGCGGGGGAGGGAGTCAATTCTAACATTTAAAGCCTCGTGTGAAACTCCAGGTATGTGTTGCAACGGCTCCTGCATCCTGTGGAATTGTTACTGAGTTCGCAAAGATCTTGTCCTTCCAGAAGCATCCTTTGCATGTGACCCACATAACCACTGAGCACCTAATTAAATCGAACCCCACCATTTTTCACCAGTGAGTGCTGGAGCGCAGTGAGCTTACGAAGGCGCTGTGGTTAGCAGCCTACAGCTATTTAACTAAAGCTGGGCCACATCTGTTTGGTAGCTCCAGAGCAAAGTCCTGCTACTCCTTCAGAGTTCCCTGACTCCGTTGACCGTAGGGATTTAAGACCACTAAAATCCATCACTCCATCTCAGTAGCTCACCTACAAGTTGTGATGGGAAATGCGCCGTCAACTCCCAGTTTGCATTGGATGTCTTAAATCACAGACCAGTTTAATCAACATTACATTAGTTAAGTGGTTCCCATTGACCTAAACTGGACAGTGATGGAGTGATTTATGGTTCCTGATGACGTTGACTAATGTGAAACATTTTATTTGCGCCTTCAAACTATTGAACCGGCTTGGCGACTGCAGATTTGGAAACTGCAAGTGGTTCAAAAATATGTAAAACTAAAGCCATGACATTTATCGCTGTTAAAGAGCTGATACGATGTTCCTGTATAACGTCAGGCAGCTCGTGGTAGTTGTAGCATGATAATGTTTATTTCTTGATAACTAGTGACATCAGCCTGTTGAGTTTCAGATTTTGTTTAAGGAACGCCCCTGAAGGTGTGCCGTTTTATAAAGCATGCGCAGGGTTGCTATCTAGCACCTGACATTTTCTAAGGGAAATTCTTCTTCATTTCTTCCACATTCCAGCAAAGCTTATTATTTCCATCGCTGATCTTCAGGCTTCGTCTTGCTATCTAGTTCTCTATATGTGTGTGTGTGTGTGTGTGTGTGTCTGTGTGTGTCTGTGTTCCCCGCAAGGAGAAGCTCAATTTTATAAAAATCTGTGACTGCAAACAAAAAACTAAAAATGCCAAAAGTCTTGTGTTTGTTTAGTTACTTCTGGTTAAGGTTAGGTCTAGGTTAGGGTTAAGGTCATCGTGTTGGGATTAGAGTTTTGCCCATAGAATTGGACAGTCCCCATAAACATAAGAAAAGTTTGTGTGTGTGTGTGTGTGTGCATGGAAGGGGGGGTGCAATCACACACAAAATGACATCTCAGACAAGTTCTCTGTGATTTTTTTTGTGTCAACATATAGTCCACAGTCTGATTTAGGTAGAAGCTTAGACCCTCTTCTGTAATCCTCAGAGCAAAAGAGGGCGGTGAATGGGTGAGCCCTAATCCTTCAGGTTTTTAGCAATCGCGCTGTGAGAACAAAAGGATGGCAAATGTACTCTTTTCAGCGCCGCCTGGAACGTCTGGGAAGCTTTTAGAAAAGAACTTGGCCCAAATGAGGTTTTTTTTTCCCCAAAATATGTCTGCCGCCAAAGAGGTATATTAATTTTAAAAAACTCTTAATCAATCATTCTTTGCTTATTATTAGGTCATTGCATTATGTTAACACTATTATGCAAAACAAAAGGTGTAAAAGTAACAGAAGGTAAGTAATTTGTTTTCCTAATTCCTGTGAACTGTTAACGATGCATGTGACATGATTATGAGATCCAATTGGGTTAAATCTTAAAATATAAGACCATTAACATTCCTGGAATACTACCACACCAAAAAAATAATCTTTCAGAAATTTGTGTCTACAGATTCTTATCTTTCATAAAGTTACACATGTTTAACGTCCTTTTACTGTTTGTTTTGGCAGTAATCTCCCCAAAAATGAAGTTACGTAGGTTTCAACTGATCAAAAACACTACTTAGGTTTGTATTTTCCTTAGGCCAGTAATTACAGTGAATCCACAGAAGTAAACAATTCATCCATTGCAAAAATTTAGATGCAAACTTAATATAATAAAACTATGCTGACACTCAATCTCATTGACCAACTCAATGCAGCATAGAACGACTCTATGATTTATGAATATGCATTGACTCAAAACAATACAAGTATTGTACAGTACAAAGTCAGAAGACAGATTTATTAAATATAATTTTGTTGTTATTGTTTTTAAGGGGGGAAAAAAGCATTTTTGTATTGTACCAGCCACGTCTTTCATCTTTAGAAGAAGCACATGCAAGTCAAATTACTCAGAACGAACGCAACCAAAACCACTTGTCAGGTAACAACATGTGCCTGGTAACAGCAAAACAAGCAAGACCACCTAATTCCTCACACAAAGATAAACAGATTTGGGTGGGCCTCATAATTATACCCCACTATCTGCCATTTAACCCTCATACCTTTGCAAATCCATCTTTATGTAGAACACACCATATATGTGTCCAATATCTGCCTGTAAAAGGGGGCTGGGAATTCTTGCATTAATGCATTTCTGAAGTTATAATTCAATGCTCTGAAGGTATAAAGTATTTCGCAAAACACAATCACATAAAGGAGCGTTTGTCATACATCCAGCGTGTTGGGGGTGATATTCGATTAATGTTTATGACCTTATGAAAGATGCTGCATTTACACATTTATGAAGCATTTCAATTTATTTGCTGGACAGACCCTCAGCAGCAAAGAAACCTTTTTAATGGTTCTCCGATGGTTTATAAAGCCCCGGGATTCGACGTTGAGCAAGAGCACCGTGAGCACTTTTCCGAAAATCGAACCCAGGAATCTGCCAGTTCACGTTCTGTTACGGACATCAGGATGTGGGACTCTGCTCAAGTCTGCATTTGTACATTTCAAATTATGTAGCGGTACGTACACATGACAACAAGCTCAATAGCTAGATGCTGGAATGTGGCAAGGCGAAATGATGCAATTGGGGTCATTCTTGAGAAATAAGAATAGTAATAATGAGATTCTGGGTGACGCCAATAAATCGATGGTATCTATTACTTCGGGCCGAGGCGTGCGCTACCTGGTATCATTTGAAATGCAGATTGTGCTGTCAGGAAGCTACTCAGGATTACCTGCTGACACAGCCCTGAAGCAGTATTTACATCACTTAAACCAGGACCTTGAAAGCGCCCAAAGAGAACCCCGATCAATCTGTCAATTACGTGACCGTTAAAAATGGTAAGCAGGCCGCCCGCAGCGGGCAGCGTGGGAGCTCGCTAACCGCCAGAGCAGAGGTGGTGCAGCCTCTCGCCATGTGTCGGGGAGTGGGGACCTTATCAGGCAAAAGAGATAAAGCTGTGTTTATAAACCCATTAAATCCTAATCGTATCTGTCACTCAACTTTATCTCTCTGAAGGGCTCACTTTGATGGGGATGTAAAAACACGGGACAGGAGAGGCGAATGAAAAAACAATAGGGATCCAACAGTCTACTTCAATGGTATTTATACTGGTTCTACTATGGAGGAAGCAAAACTGGCATTTTTCAAAATAATTTTTCATATGTTTCATTTATGCGTATGTGTCACATTCTGATCGGAGAAGGTGCAATGATACGTAGGAACACTTCATTTCAGAGGTCCGATCCCTGGGCGTGATTTTGTTTTTACATCTTAGTAAAAAAAGAGACTTCAGATAGTGCTGAAAAGTGATGTCATCTTATATTTCATGACAGATTAAACCATGTAAAGAATTCCTGCCCAGTCCCAAATGGGTTCCTTTGTGAAATACTAAACAGACTTTGAAAATAAAGAAAAAAAATAATAAACCCACCCATGGAAGATGGATGGGAGTATCTTCTAAACGGATGCTGTCACCTCATTCAGTTTAACAGAAACATTTGCTGTAATCCTGCACACACATCATCCAACGCTGCATTTAGTGTCGTATTACCACCAAACCAATGAGAATGAAGCGATGCAAGTCATGTGACATGAAGCATTTTTTGTTAATAGCCATGCAGTGCCTATATCTTTGGAACTCCACTTTCGAAAAAGTAATACATATATGTTTAGGTTCATATAATTACATTACACAAATCTGAAATGAGCTCAACAGAGTCCAATACAGATTAAGCTAGCTGATGATAATTCGTAGCCAGAATCATAGTATTATGTGGTGTTGAAAGCGGTGAATAGTAAGTACACTGCTAACAGGCAGGTAGGTCCACAGTACTCCTCGCTAATTGGGCAGCTTAGCGTTCCAGGTGTGCGCGTATAATAATGACGTACCATGACTAATGCTTACCGCAAATTATATCATCGCACACAGAAGCAAAACATAAACAAACGCGAGGAGGTGCGCTGCAGGTGATATCGTGTAAAGAGATCCCCTCCACAGCACACTGGGTCAAAAATGATCCGGTGTGAATTTATGAGAATATGAAGAGAGGTTTCGTCAAGGCTTACAGGCTACATCTGAGCATTTATTATGACGCCCTTCGCACGTAGCTACATATACACTTGCGTTTAACTTGTATTTATGTGTCAGCTGCAAATGCTCAGCAAACACAAACACAGAGGTAAGCCAGGTGCGGATAAGATAATAAGGGGGAAGCTGGCTTGAAATTGTAGAGTTAAATGGACGTGCAATGACAGCTGTAGTCTGCAGTGTCCGGCCAAATGACTGGCTGTGAGGTCGAGGTGGTTAGCGCTGTGGAGACACGTGGCAGCTTGGCTAGAGGATAAAACCATCGCACGACCTTGGAAACACCCAGGCCGGCTAAAGCAGCCATGCAACAGACAACAGTGCATTTTAAAAACGTACCTACCTCAAAAATAAACAATCTATGCATATCATATTAGCCTTGTAGCTCAGACCAAATATAAAGGTACGATATGAAGATATGCCATATACAACTGTGAGTCCACCCATTTCTAGGCCTCTGATTGGATGATATCCAATATTCTTTTCTCACTTGACAGTTGGTAAAGAGTCAAGTATTTATCAAGATCTGCATGCAGAATTGCACTCGTCGAAACAGCAGAACAAGTCAATTTTGTGCAGATGTTTCGTAGATAGTAAGTTTGTCATTACATAATGTTCTTGTCCTATTGAAATTAGGCACAACAGGACTTCTTGTGATTACATAACTGTTTTGTATTTTTCTATTTTACTAGATGACATTATGATAAAATGACAGCTGCCTGTGGGTGCCTGGTAGGTGCATTTTTTTTTTTGGAAGCAAAAAACTTCATCAAAACTTTTACTATATATATTTTATTATGTCAAGTTACTGCTGTAAGACGTTGTAGATGACGCCGATCCGTATATTTAGCTAGGACAAATCTGGCCTTCCTTCAGTAGCCAATAATGAAGAAATACTCCACGGAGCTGAAGGGAACGTCTGCTATCATGACATCTGTTGATGACAGAGCTGATGTCTAACTATCTTCCTACATCTAAATGACAAAAGATACAGATAAGGACTGACAAGCTGAGGGTTGCTGGTCCCTTTAAAAAACAACTCAGGAGACTAAGCCTTTTAAGCAAAGTAACCAATATCTATCCATTCACTTAACACCACAATAAATATTTCACAAGTTGTATTGTAGTTAAGCACTCAGGCCTCTAAGGTCAGGACTCTCAAATTCCTAGGCAAGTCCCAGCATGCGAGACACCGTCAAGTAACTTTTTATATGACAACAGCAGAAAAAAACAATAATATCTTGATGATTTATTATAAGAACTATTTACACCCATTCCTGCAGTCTCCGTTGAGAAGGAATTGATTTAAAATGTAGGAATTACGTTCTTATTGTTTCACAAAATATTTGAACAGTATTTTTTACATGAAAGCGCTATTTTCTCATATACTAAGACTTAATGAATGAGGAAGTCTGAAGCACCGATATCACTTTAATTTTAATGCTTCTGGTGAAAGCATTTACGGTTCATAATATACTGGTGAAACTCGTAAAAAAGAGGACTTGTCTGATTAACGTGTGAAGGGGAGGTACCGTGAACCGGTGCCCTTTCGGTTTGCCAGAAGTAATCACTGGCATTGGGCCATAGTAAGTGGCACAACCTAGCGTTAAAACGCACAGAAAACCCTACAATCCGACTATACTTCCATTATTCTAAACCCACTTCCCAATCTCTTCTCTAAACGACGTATGTCATGACATTATAACAATTTAGCTAGATAAACCAGTACTATTCAACGTAGTTCACCACTACTTTATGTCTTTTATAGTAAATGCCAAAATGTTAGGGTCAACAACGTGGGACAGGGACCGCAATGTTATAATACAAAACAAATGCATCAAGCAGTCTTATGATAATGGAATGTGTGAATATTTATTTATAAAAAAAAAAACACGTAAAACATAAGACCATTTCCAAAATACCGATGACCTCAAATATCCAGAGTAATGCGCGGCGGACCACGTGACGACGTTGCATTCCTACGCATACATTTTAATTCAGTCACGCGTTTAGTGCTGCCGAAGAGCAGCAATGCAGTCGCCATGTGCAGACCAAAATACAGAAGTGCAGCTGCAAAATGCACGTGCTTTTGCGCATTAATGGATCCCTCGGAAGTAACTGTTTAATGTCTGGACCGAAACTGGTCCATGGGAGGATCTGTGAGGGAGGCGTACTACGCAAGGCAGGTATCCCCTGGATGTAAATACAGATATATTCTGCCACTTCAGGCCTCTCAAACGGCGATATCGAGTAAGGTCTTCAAAGTCGTTGTACGCCAAGTTTATCGCTATGGCCGAGATAAATACAATTCTCCATGCCGCCGTATCTGTTTATGGTTAAAGCTTTTATTGGATAAAATGAATTATGCGTAATACTACAGTCTAAACAAGTAATATGACTGACGTTGGGCTCGATCTACGTCATTCGCGCTGCGAAATACATATTTATAAGTAAACTAATGCCTATTTTGTTGTCAATATAAACGATATAAAGCAAGTGAAATTATTAAACATTTTAATGCTAGAGCAACTGAAAGTAAACTTGAGAGTACTCACCGGCTTTACATGGGTCTTTGTAGTCAATAGACTCCGATCTCTCCTCTTCATAATAATCATAACTACCGTCGTAATCTAAACAATTTCGTAGTAACAGTCTCCCGTATAAAGTCAATGCAGATAGCAAGACTGCGATCCAATGCATTTTAGATGTCAGTGCCGCTCCGCTGCCCTCCCAGCCGAAGTTATAAATGAATGAAAAAGTACATCTGCCGCTTTAAGGAGATGGTTCTCGTTGGAAAGTCTCAGCCGTATTTGCAACTAAAGATTTCAGAGGTTCATTGCGAAGTCCCTGCCGATCGCAGCGTGTTTCATTTGACTGATGACAGCGTTACAAGTTCACCAACTAATGTAGCGGCGGCGATCCCTTCTCTCCGCTTGCATCGGGAGGCTTCCCTGCTACTTCAGGATCCAGTGGATTGTCCTCTTCAACAGACGCAATCCCCTGTCGGGAAAATAAAGGATCCAGAGTAACATTAGGAAAAGCTTCTTCCCTGGGAGTACAACAGGACGTAGATGTTTTAAAACAACACGCACTAAAGGGCTGCGAGTCTCTGATGACAGGCAGCCCAGCAGGGGCAGGGAGCCAGCACTAGCACTTTTTTTTCTGCTAACTTACTAAAATCCTGTAGGCATCCTGTCATCGTCAGCATCCTGCTTACTTATTCATACAATCAGGGGTCAGGATCCGGGACGCCTGTGATCTACTCTCTTGATAATAGATTCAGTAACTTCACAGAAGCGACGCTATTCTCTGTTTACAACGGCAATCGGACGACCCTCAGAAACTGTATTCCACACAAGCCTCATAAATATAACCGCTTTTTCGTTTTGGAAATGATCCGAACTGTGGGAAAAAAACATAAAATTGAAAATGCGAGTAGGTTTTGATATATTATTGAAAGGATATAACGGTCAGTTGCGTAGTTGCGCTCCTGCGTTTGGGGCAATCCTGTGAAATAAATAAATAAAAAAAAACCGAAGCCGGTGGTTATAAAAGTAACGCAGTCGCTAAAATTGGCCGGGGGATATAATCGTTAAAAATTAAAAAAAAAAAAAAAAAAGCAACTGCTAGTGAAGAGATGCAGGATGTTAGGTTTTTAAAAGGCTTCTTCCATGTAGGTGAGATTCTGGCAATAAAATTAAACTGCACTCCTACTGCCTTTTTTTCTTAAATGAAATTTATAGAGAGGTGGGGTTCGAGAGTAGGTTATAACAGTGCTATAGACGCACTTTACTGTGCAATTCCCCCTAGTCACCATAAGAATACCAAGACTGTAATTTTCCGACGTAAGTGCCGGTGAACAATAAATAGTGTACCTTTAAACAGGCGTAGTAGGCTCATGTTGTGGGCGGGACAAAGGATAAGTAACAGTGAACTGTAATACCATCCCGGTACAGAAAGTATCAATTCAGCTAAATATCACCGCAATCCTTTATTATAGATACGTGAATTCGTGTTTAATCTACAGAAATACAGTGCGGTTTATGCTGGATTGGTTCCCGGTAAGGTAAATGAACGGTAGACTCATTTTAACTTAAAAATAATCATAGCTTACAGAATAGGCGCAATATTTAACTGATATATAAAGGGCAGTTTAAAGTTGCGTGATCGGCTGTGATTGTAGCTATGCATATGTGAAGATATGTCTTTGGATTTTCATTTGCTTTCTTTATATCGACGGAACCGTCCATCCCTACATAGGTTAGTTTCGCTAAACACGGCCTTCCTAATCTGCCGGCCTTATATATAAATACTTGCTCAGCGTGCTAATGAACGCTGTTGAACAGCGGCTCCTAAAAGAAAGACAATACGGGGTTCCGGGGAAGACCCATGACCAAAAATAATATTTGGGGGACATCCAAAATCTAAATATTTTGAAATAATAAAGCACGTTTAACAGAACAGTTTCACATAAATTTTATGCATAGTTATTCTCTTAAAATCCAGTATACAATTGAATGCACATACCTTACATGTGCCTATAAGGCTTTAATTTTTCACAGAACATTATCTTGAATTTAAGCGGCTGCATTTTTCTCAAACCTTTAACTAGTTCGAAATGATAATATTTGTATATTTGTACGCAGTTGCTGACTCGTACATGTTATTCCAAACGTGCCCATTTCCCATGTGAGATTAAGCTCCCCTTCCGCAGATTAATTCCCCAGGCAAGGCGCGCGCTTGCGCCACTCCATCCATACATCCATCCATCCATCCACCCATGAAGCCGCCCTGAACTTCATCGACTTTAACCTGCTGAGTAAATCTACCACGGCAGACCAGCTTCACCCAGTGAAAACACGAATGCAAATATAAATTCCGACTGGTTTCTTTGGGAATAGACAGAGCTGACAATGAAGAAGTAAACATGTCTACATGCATTGCTTCACTAGATACAGCTTTGCAGTTTGCAAGAGAGATCGGGCGTCCTTATTTAAAAGTGCGGTGGATCCGAATGCTCATATAGAGTGAGATTATCTTTCTGTGGAAAATGATAAAACAAATTACAGCCCGGACAAAAAGAGAAGATAAAGCCAGGAGATTGTGTTTGTTAAAAGGTCATCAGTTGAATATATCCTATAATAGATTCTTAAAACAACCCATAAACATTGCATTAGCTATTTGAATGATATGATACCACTTCTCCGGTTTGTATACATTTCAGAGGCAAGTGTTTCACAATTTGAAATGCACTAAAACTGCGTCCGGAAATAATTCATGAGTAAATAGTAGTTAAAACATAAATCGTTCGCGAAAAAGTTGAATTTCCTTTAAGGCATTTGTGGCCCAATAAAATAAGCCTGTTATCAAAATCGTACTTTTTCCTGTGTGAAAATAAGTGTGTGTGTATATGTATATACACACACACACGCATATATACAGATAAACACACACACAGTATATATAAATGCTGTAAAAGAAAAAGCACTTAACCTGGTTTATTCCTGTAGAATACCGAGTTGTTTAAATTAATAGAAATTGTACAAATAAGTGAATGAATTAGGGTTAGCACTAATTATGAAAACATGCCTGAAAATGTATATCTGTTTAGAATATAAATTACTATACATAATTAGTTTTCTGTCCCTTTTTTCACTATCAGCATCCCCCCCCCGGGCCTAATAGATATGAAAGTGCCATATTCGCCACCTCTCCGCAAATTAAACTCGCTAGTTGATTGGTTTAGCTTAATTAACACGCTCACTCTTGATCTCTTCATGAACTAATACAATTACCCTGAAATGCTTGAAATTCCTCAGCTCCTATCAGTGAGCCGGTTGAAACTTGCTATCGCTTTAATATTAAGGCAGTGTGACGATTTTAGCTGTAAAATTTCTTAGTATGACTGTTTACTTGTTATTTTTCTCAAGAATGTGTTTATCGTTTGAATACATGTTATATATTATGAACAACAATCTCTGTCAGCATCTCTGATAATGCGAAGCTGAGGTTCTGGAAGTACTGGGTGCCCAGTGCATTCTGGGATAGGCTTTACGCTCACCCAGACCCTGTACTGTACACGCGATTTTGAAAGGTAAACAAAGGGGGGAATGAAAATGTAACATGCTTGCTGAGAAATTACTACGCTAAATAGTAGCACTTCGTTTTGAGTGATTGGTCAGGCTATTTTGCCTTTGTTTGGCTAATAATAATAACCACTTTAATTGTGTTATTTAAGCTTATGCAGTCTTCCAAATTCTGTTCTTTCCTCACGTCAAAATCGTTCAGAAAGACATTTTCTTAAACCTGTCGCCCCAGCAGAACTGGGAACATTCAAAACAGTTTTTTTTTTCCTTTTTATTAACCTAAGTGGATTATTTTGTTGCGACAATAAAAATCTGATTATCTTTATTACGTATTTTACTGTGTGGAACCACCCACTCTTGCATCATTATAAAGACAAGATGAACGCAAGTCCTCATGCAATCCCCTCACAGCTTGCGTGATTCAGAGGGGTCAGCTAATGCCACGGAACCTGCACACATGTTTTTATTGTGGTAGTTTGCAGATGGTCCCTAACATAAGCAACAGAATCCAAGCAGTGTGAGAGCTAGGATCTCAGACACTGAGCAACGGCCCATGTGATTCCACATCTGGCACGGAGACGCAGCGATGACTCTCTCATGTCTGACCCAGAAGGGAAAATCCCAGGATTAGGATGGTTTGAATTACCATCCGACGGATATCACCCGAACGCCGCGCGGCTCACACGCTCCCAGGATCTGACCTGTACTTACCTTAATGGACAAAAGTTTAGAAGATCTGCATCTTAGCCTAAACAAGAGTCGTACTTTTCAACAAACAGCGAACTTTAAATGGGATTATTGGCCAGTAAATTATCACACCGCTGTGTGGTCCAAATGTTTATTGAGATTAATGTCTGTTCTCTTTTAATTGCTCTGCTATTAAAAGGAACGGCAAATCGAGTGTTTCGGGAACTTTTGAAAGTACACAGCCAGCAGATTTACCGCACTCCCAATATAGAGTGCATCCTTGTTTATCCCGCAGTAGAATAATTTTCCCACCATAATGACATAATGATGCAAACATATATTCGACATAGCATTTATAAAATGATTAAAATGCATTTTTATATATATTTTAGTAACAAATCCTTAATGATATTTGATAAGCGTGGTTGCGGCCTGCAAGGCCTTCGATCTGTATCTAATGTTGCCCCCTCCCTTCTCCAGCTGACCCCCCCTCCCCCCCGCACATGCGTACGGGTCCCTGGCCACGGCGCCCCCTGTGTCTGATCCCAGCATGCTCAGTTCAGCGCCACAAATCAGCGCATGATTAATGGAAATCGGGAGGGACACAGGCGGAGTGCGACGGCGAGAAGTTTGGCCAAGCGAAACAGCCCCAGAGGAGGCACTGACGAACCCTGTAAGGGCGGATGCTGAGGGGGCAGGCCAGTGCGCAGATGTGGCGGAGGGAACTGGGTCCCAAGGATGCATCCACATCTGCCGGGGATTTTGGAGGGAAAACGGGGGAGGATGCCGACGTAGATATGAGATTACGCCAAACAACTAGAATGCGGTGGTAATGCGATTTATTATCGCTCGGGCCCTAGTGTACCAGTCTGCTCTGGATTTCTCCTGGACAATAAAACATGCTGGCAAAAGTTGTTCACAAAAAAACAAAAGATTCTTTATTGATCAAAAGTGCACGTAAATTCATGCTAAATAATATACTACCTCCTTTGGTGATTGTATGAGCAACGCTTTTTTAAACACTACATAACATAGCAGAAGTTTTAGTTACATATAATAAGTTACTAATGTACAAAAGAAAGGGGTGTGACTGAGAGGTGAAGGATTTGTCAGCTCAGGTGTCTTGCTGTGTTTACATCCCAGAGGTCTGTAGGTGTGATGCAATAAAGGAAGCCAGACCAGTGTGTAAGTCAGTCAGTGGGCACTAATCTGACAAACCGTGTTATTGGTCACTAGCTGGTTGTGTTATTGGTTTTTACTGGGTCATATCAGGCAGTGATGGATTATACCTGGTAATTCCACCCGCTCTATGTTCCGATACCTTATGTTGCCCATCGCGAGTTGGGGGGGTCCCAAAACACAATGATATTTTTTAACTTTAGCTGAAGCAACATTTTCAACATCCATCAGTTCATTTCAGTGCAAGTCCTCCGGAATTCTCTGTAATAACATTTATGGTGGGAGGATCCATTGTACCACAAACCTGCGTTGGATAACAAAGTATGGAAGATGGACAGTCTGATAGTACTGAATTTTAGCCTGAAGTACCATTTTCATATTTTTTACCTCATTTAACACTCGTAGTTTAACTGGACATGACAAGCTTCATAATGGCAGATTTAAAAAAATGGCTTTCAAGAAGTGAAGAATTCAAGAAAAGCATTCTAATGAAGCCTTTAAGGGAGAAGCATGGTGACTCAGTGAGTTTGTTGCTTGGCACCGTCAGGGTTGTGGGTTTGAATCCCACCTGTGCTCTCTATGTTGGCTTTTCATGATCTCCCCATGCTGTATAAGTTTCTACCACATTCCCCAGCCATGCAGTATCTAGCATGTTATATGATTGTTATATGATTGTGATTCCCATAGGTGCGCATGTGTGAGTGTGTCCTGCAATGGGCTGGCATCCCATCCTGGGTTGTACCCTGCCTCACATCCATAACTTCCAGGATAGGCTCCAGACCCCCTGCGACCCTGAATAGGATAAGTCATTACAGAAGATCGATGACCGTGGGTGTGTGTCCTGCAACGAGGGTAACCACTTAATCCATGTCAGAAAAGACATTGTGAGCTAGGACAGGATTTGTAAACTACAATTTCAATTAAAAGCATCTTAATTTCAGTTCTTGCTGTGTGCTGAATGGTCAGTCTCCTATAATCATGCATGTGTCACTAATGTTAATGTGAAACAGCTGGATGATCTGAGCTAAATAGCCAAACACAGGAGCCTTGCAGTTTGTAAAACCTGAAGTAGCTCAAAGTGTCCATTCTGACACGGATTAGGTGGTAACCTTAGCTGCAACAGACTGGCATCCCATTCAGGCTTCACCCTAACCTCATGCAGTATGCTGCCCTGCATGGGCTTTGGGCTAAACTTCAACCCTGCTATACATACAGTAAGTGTTTGGTGGATGGATGGATATTTATTATCACAATCATACAGATGAAAGTCACAATTTGAATGATCTTGTGCCAGCCTGAAAGGTTATTCTCTGGCTATGTATACTGGCTATGAACAGAACATTGACCTAATTTTATAAAAACGAGAGGAAATCAGCAATATGGCCTTTAGATGGATTGATTGTCATAGTTAATTAACGGCACAGACAACTCAATGGTATGCATATACTTCAAAGTGCTTTGGCATATACCCCAAATTTTAAAGGTGGTATATATTCAATTTCAATATACCCAATTTCACTGGCATACACCATCTGATAACCAAATAGGTTATAATGACTGCAAGACTACTTTGTGATATTGTTTATGAAGATCAACATTACTGTAATTAATTAAATCAACCAGGTTTTATCAGTGAAATTACTTTTTTGTCTTTTGTATAAAAAGAGTATTTTTTTGCATATCACACTTGAAAGATATGAAATGCTGTAATGAAATACTGTAAAAAAAAAATACAGGCATAAATCATCTTAAAGCATGGAGCGATTGACCTCACATTCAAATTCAGGCAATAAGTAGCCATTTATATTTGGGCAGGCCTATCGTTCCTAACCCTACCTGTTAACAGCAGTTGTTTCTTAGTGTGAAAGTGTTTAGTTGTGCCTTATGACCACATGCCTTGAGTGACAATTTTTTCAAGCATTTTAACAGGTTACAGGGTCAGATTTGAATAATTTATTGACATTATTTTAAAATAAGTATGAAATATGATTTTCACATTAAGTTGTGTGGTCATTGACAGGAAATGTCATTCATTCTTAAGGAGAAGACTGTAGATGGTTGAAAAGAAGAAAATAATGTAGCAATACCTGTCTTGAAGCATCGAATGACAGTTCATGCTTTCAAGGACTATGATAGGCCGGAGGCTGGAATGTGTATTTTTATCAGCAAAAAATGATTACTTTTAATAAGGATTCACTCCAGGGGAGAGGTGGCACAGCCTTATTTCCAAGGTTGTATCCCACTGGAGGATGGCAGAATGCACTTCACGTTCTCCCTAGAAAATGTGAGAACTGTACATCCACGGCCGGTTGTGGCTAATACCTTCATCTGGCTGCTTTTTAAAAGTTGCCTTGGAAATAGAGACTCGCCAGCATGGAGCTCATCACGATGACGCAGCTAGACCGATGTTTTTTTTTTTTTTTAAATCATCCTGTGGTATGATATTGTCCACAAAGTTGGAGCTGCGTGTCTGTGACCTTAGTCATTTATTTCCGGAAATACGAGTTAGGATCTTAATTAATTGTTGAGCCTTTAGGTTACGGAGATCCAATTTGTGCAGGGATACAATAACCCACAGTGCAGGGTGGGGTGTTATCCGTGAAAAGATAATGACGTCTGGGGAGGTTTGGAAATGGGCGCCGCCCCTTTAACCGAATCTGGCATTGACTAAAACGAGCATCATTAGTATTCTGACTCCTTAATATATCCAACTGCATTAACTGCAGGGTTGCTTTCCTTGCGGGTAGACAGGTACCTACTTTTATAATAGGGTAGACAACAAGAATCAACATTTTTGTTATTAGCTAATTGTGTAATCATTTATTATTATGAGCAATTATGAGTTTTGTTGCAACACCCTTAACGATGCACATAATCAATTTCCAGTAATAATATTTCAGCTTGCCATAACTGCCAGTGGCTATCTCTACCTAAAACTGATAGACCCCTTAGTTCTCAGCCCGGGCCCCCCGGGGGCGGGCGCCCGGCGCGGGGGCCCGGGCGCCCCGGCG
>JAODLD010000056.1:377738-389303 GCA_026781065.1 Mormyrops boulengeri | reverse complement strand
TAAGTAAACAAAGAAAAAGTCCATTTAGCCCTGGCTTTCTTAAATCCAACAAGTTATCCGGCTAAGCAAAGAATCCATGACCCACCCTGCTCAGCTTAAAATACAGTGCCCCCTAATGGCCTGGAGGTCATTTTGCTGCCCATAGACATCCCATCCTTCACTTCTCCTGAGGACACAGTGCTATACTTCATAGTAGCAGCTATACTCTAAGTCTCCCTGTTGTTGAAAAGTGCTTCCTTTTGCTAGGATGTACCATTCAGAATGTTTGTAAAGTTTGCAGCTGTAGTTTCAAACTAAAATAGTCAGAGTATAAGAAACAGCTGTTTGTAAAGCTATAAGTTGTTGCTGTTGCATGCAAAGAAGTCGTTTTGAGTGACATTGGTGTTCATCATATACGAATGCACTGATTCTGCACTTTTGAAATAACTCGACTGTTTCTCATAAGCAGACTGCCTGCTGCGGTCTTTTGTGGTTTCCTCACGTTTTTTGGGCGGCTCCACTGCAGAAATTGACTGCGACATCAAGGGGCTGAAATGGTATATGAGCACACTGGCAGAACCAAGATTCTTTTTGTTTTTCCTTTGAGTTACATCCTTCCTTAAAGAAAAAAACAAATGTCATGCAGCCAGTGCTGCCACCTGCTGTTCATTTGTTCAGCGTGTGGTCCAGCACATGCGGGAGAGGAAGCCCTGGAGGAACTGTCAGCCGGCGGCACATTAAACACTGTGAAGCAGTGATCCTGATTAAACTGTGATTTCTGCTTTAACCAGGAGCACGTCGCCAGTCACAGGGACATTACACGTTTTCCAAGGGGTGTGAAATCAATTTGGTCCAGTCGCTGCTCAGCCCCCTGACCGGCAAGGGCTTTTGAGGAAAACTAGCAGCTGTGGACCATTAACTGGCTTTGCTCGCTGCTAACGTTTCAAGACATCATCAGACAGTCTGGGACGGGATTGGCTATCAGACCCCTTCTCCAGTCTGGGATAGGATTGGCTATTAGGCCCCTTCTCCAGTCTGGAATGGGATTGGGTATCAGGCCCCTTCTTCAATCTGGGATGGGATTGGATATCAGGCCCCTTCTCCACCCCTCTCCACCAGCTCTTTTTCATCTCCACCCTCTGCTGAACCACCCACCCATCTCCGATGCCCACTCTGGAGCTGCAGCCGTCCACCTTACTTGCCCTTGCCGTTCCACCCCTGGCCTCGCTGTCAGCATGAGCCACTCAGTCATCACCCTCCATCATTTTGCTTGGCTTCTGTCAGTTTAGATCTGTGTGATTCAGGACTGCAGAGCAGAACAGCCAGGCAGGCAGGCAGACAGACCGACAGACAGGCCATGATGTCAAATTGGTGGTTACCACTAAATCTGATTTGTGACAGACTTTGTACTGTCTTAATGCATTGCATAATAATAATAAACCCATCCATGCTTAGGCTCCAGGCCCTCCCATGACCGTCTTGTGCTGAATATGTTGTCTGGAAGATGGATGGATAATAGAGAGCATTTTAACACGTGTCACCACCTGCTGATGCACCCCCATGCACCTGAGCTCCTGATCACACCACTGTCTGACCCACGATTGCTTAAAGCAAAAAGACGCACAGCTTTCCGGTGACGCATTCACACAGTTGGTCTCCCCACTCTCATGAGGGAAAAAAATAAAGATTATACCTTTTAGCTTTCCATTTATCTAATTTTCTCATACGATTGCTCTAAGGCCCTTCTCATAAGGGATTCCTACTGTAGCGGTTTTTATGACGTGTTCCATGGTTATGTGATGGCTGGCAGCGTTTATGGAGGTTTTCCTAAGCGCCGTATGCTCTGGGACTTGGGGATCATTACCTCTGCGTCAATCTTTGTTCTGGTTTTGATGTTGGATGACCAAGGCGGCCTGACTGTGAGCTAAGGGGGTGAGGGGTCCTAATGGTCGTCAGCTTGGGGTTTTCTTCTCATTTACTCTGTTTTTCAGCCCGGCTGTGTGGGGGGGGTGTTTTTAGCAGCTTGCAGAAACACATTCCCAGCAAAACACAAAATGAAACCAAATGCAAAAACAAGCCGATCCCGTACGAAAAACCTTGATTCCATAACCTGTGTTTCCTTACTCTGTTTGATGAGCTTAAGGTGCTGTTCTTCAGTGCGTCCAAGATCTCATCCTCACCAGCTTTGTCTTCTGATGGTTCAAGGCTGGATTAGCCAAAGAGGTCCAGACCAACAGTCACCAACCCCCCCGAGCAGATGTACAGTGTGACAGACCTCGAGCCATTCTTCTTGATAATTGCTTCAGCAGGCACTCGAGGTAAACACTGCGTGTGAGTCAGTAATTGCCGTGGGGGGGCGTATGTGTTCGGGGGGTCTTATCTTGAATTGTTTGCACATTTACTCAGAGGAAAAGTCTGTTCGTTTGCGTAAATGAATGGGGGGGGTCACATGTGTTGTTTACTGAAGATAAAAGTTACGGCTTGACATGCGATTTGAAGAGCCTCAAGACAAATACGCAGCCTTTAAATTATTGTTATTATTATTATTTGATTAATGAGTAACTGTACAATTTTGTGCAATAACATTCCTTAATAAAATAGAATAGAATGAATGTAGATATTAAATTATAAAAGTTGGTTACAATATGGTCTTTGTTTTTCTGATAGATTATGAGTGGTGAAGTAACCAAGACACTTTGAATCTCAGGGGTCTTTTAATAAATGTTTCATCCGATGGACCATGCTGTAGAAGATCACCTTCACTGCTCTGGGGGTGTTGCTATTTTTAGCCCTTTGCAGTCTTTCGGTTTCCCCTGGAAGTCTCCCGTTTAGCAGTGACCGAGCCTCGTTTCACATTTCTGTCTACAGGTGAAACTGTACCATCAATGTTGATTTCTCTCGCTAAAAAAGGACATTTAATATAATGAATGATTCTTTGTGTAGCTTTCATTTCCTTACAAAATATTACATGCAGTTATACGTCTGCTAACATATTTCAAGCATATAGCAGCACCAGCTAACAGACAGAACATCCTGGCCATTCGTTATTGTCTTGCTTATCATTTTTCTGGCAACTTTCCTCCAGTCCCACATGGTTTAATATCACATTGCCTGTAGGTGTTTGTTCACTCTGTTTACACCAGGATACACAAGCTGTCTCTACAGCAGCACAGGAGCACCACCAAGGATAAGTAAGAACACCGCAATAAGAAGCTGGATTTCTTTTCTGTACCTGGCCACTCTTGTCCTCTGGAGAACCTTGAATGCGTTTCACTTCCTGCCTTAATAAAAGGTTCAATCTATAGTACAGTTACTGCTTTGCTAGACCCACTATGTTTAGTTTGTCTGGGGAAAGACTACAGTACGGGAAATTTAAGTACATGTCACAGGAACTGAACCTGCAAACATACACACACACAATATATATATATATATATATATTTGAATGAAAAATCACACGCTGATACTGCTTTGGCCAAAGTCATAAAATCATACATCTGATCCACAGACACAGCTGCAACTACGTAGCTCCTCATCTGCAGACAGTGACGGCTTACAGTGACAGTGAGCTTAACAGCAACAGGATGGTATTCATGTCACGGTCAAAATATGTATTCTAAATGGCTTGCCCCATAGCTTCAGAAAGGAAGACTATGTAGATGCATGTTTGCTAATTATAAATTCATAATGAAACACATTTGCCTAAAAAGCAAAACATGTATTCCAGTTTTTTTTAAGAAAAATCTGAGATGGGGAAGAATCATGTGAAACTCTGACTCAAAATATGTTAGTACTGTTTCTTGTGAATAAGACTCTTTTAGTACTGTGGAACACATATTGTCAGCATTAACCAGGAGTAACACCTTTGAGCTGTATGAACTTCAAAGTGAACATGTGCAGATCTGTTTATTCAGGTCAGTGTGATTGCAGCCATAAAACAACACAAGAAAATGTAGGTGTTTTAAGACGTTAAAGAAATGAAAGGTAACGTAGAAAATGACCATGAACTACATCGAGTGAATCACAACTGAGCGGTAACATGGTGACATAGGAAAACCGGACGGTTTTATGCTGCTAATCTTAGCCAGAAGCCTTGCTTTCCTGGGTAAAAATCCCTCCCAAGTGTGATAATGCCACCATGTGGAGAGTTTTATGGTGTTACCTGTCAATTCCCAGCTCTACCTCTTCCACCTCCTCTGATAATCAGCTAACAGAATAAATATGGACACGCAAGATCATTTTTCGTTTACCTGTAGTACATATTCAGGATTATAAAGAGTTAATGAACCAGAATTACGCTCAAAATGCTGTTGAAACACATTTTTTTTTGCCTGTGATACCTTTTTAAGTCTTTGCTAGCTATAAATATATGGATCGAGAACCACCTAAAAAGATAATTCCCGGAAGATCCTGTGCTAAGCATACACACCATATGTGATCCTGGTGAACCTTGAAGGCTTGCTGCTGCACCCTATCACATATCAGGAGACAAGTGATGCCTGTGATGTGATGGACCGCTGAGCTTCTCCACACTTTGATGCAGGAGAGTGATGCGAGTACAGCTGCCCGAAGACCTAGGATGGAAAGTGCAGTGAAAAAAGCAGGTAGGAGTTCAGTCGCTTAAACAAGGCCTTCTCAAGATCCGCATAGACCCTGTTGGGACCTACAATTAGGAAAATGGTTACTGGAATGAAAGGACTGTTCCGGAAGGCAGAACTGGTTTCTTGTAACGACTTCAGGATCAGTTTAGAGACAGAAGGAAGGGATAAGGAATGTTCCCACAGTAGAGACCAGAATGACTCAGAGAGATCTCAACGACAACAACGTCGAGGGCGTGTTAGCCGCCATGGTGGCACGACACAGCGCTAACCAGACACCGCCTATTGCATGATGAGGAGGTGATTTCTGGAGGCTCCCAAAGCTTGGACAGGAAGCCTGATGAAAGTGGAGCGAATCAGGGCCACCCAGAAGTACAAAGCTGTCAAAAAACTGTGGTTCTCGGCAGACGTTCCAACTGGGTGATCACATAAACCTGGGCCAGAGGCGATGTCATGAAATAGAACTTCAAGGTATTTTGTAACCCAAAATATTACCACAGGGTGTCAGATGTTACGGACAAGCTCCTCTCCCTAAGGGAGTTTACATCACTAAACCTTTTGCATGTTGCATGTTAACAAATTCCCAGTGTAATATTTGGAAGTTTCTCATTTTAGCTACGTCTATATAACCAGTGGCGCATTTTTGATTACACGTTTGCATACTTTTTCCCCTTTAGCGAGCCATCTGGCAAAAACACTGGCGTTAGCATTTTTCACACCAAATGAAGACCAGCGGTCCGTACATCCAGCCTCATTCATGTGCAAGAAATGGCCAGAATAACAGCCATCCATCTCTATTGTTTCAGTATGAAATCATGGAATAGCTGATGCCATAACGACCCCTCTTGTTTCTACGGAAGCGGTTCTGTTGGTGGTCCTCAAAGCTCTTTCAAACGAGGTGGAAGAGGCTGTGTTTTCTGTTAGAAGACAATCAGGAGAGCTGAGGTCTCACAGACTTCTGACATCTGCACATTTCGCTGGGGAGACAGCGCTTGGCATGATTGTACAGGGACTTGTACATTTGGATCTTGTCAAAGAACAGCTTGCGGTGTGTGGAAAAAATCATGGCCTAATGCCCTCTGGGGACCTTATTGTTAACATGGAATCTGCAGTCCCCATGAACAATGACCAGTTAATATCTGAATAGCATGGAACCCCAAGGAACCATTCCTTGTAGGATTAGTATGACTTTTTAAAAAGTAGTTCGCCTACTGGACCACGTGTCAATATCGTAAATGACCCAGACCCTGAACTGTCTCGTAGTAAGCTACAGGGAAATATCATGACCTGCCTCTGTCCACCCTGTCCTGTTCCTGCTCGGCCAGCAGGTGTCGCTACTGGCCATCCAGCACCCACCGCTCTATTCCATTACCCTAGCTCAGGGGTGTCAAACTCCAGTCCTGGGGGGCCAGAGCCCTGCACATTTTTGGGTTTCCCCTCACTTAACACACCTGATTCAACTCTTTGTGCTAATTACCACGCAGCCCTTGAGCCGAATCATTTGTGGTGGAACTGGGAAAGAAATAAGCTACACAGGGCTCCAGCCCCCCAGGACTGGTGTTTGACACCCCTGCCCTAGCTGTTCTCTATCACTTTTAATTAGTTAATTGTCATGATACACACCCGTCCCTCTTATAGCCTCATCATTGTTGCATATATGTACTTACTTGTGCTTAAGCCCTAGCCAGGTCATTTTCTGTTCACCAATAGTGGTGATCGAGTGTTTGTGTTCCACTGTTCCCTATCTGTAGCCAGTTCTTGTTCTCCCTACCTGCCTTCTCTTTTGACGCCTCATGGTCCTTTAATTCCTGTTGGCTTTGTTTTTCTAATAATCCCTTTTAGTTTTTCCCCCGAACGCTGTGTCTGGATTGCCTTTCTGTGGTTGTGACTGGAGATAACCTTCCATCCATGTTTACAAGCAGTAACAGATGTGATCTGAGCAGCGTCAGAAACCACATGGCTGTAATGGTAATAGTGCTTTTTTTGGGTAACATTGTAACATTGGACAATCTCTGGCTTGTGTCTTATGCTGGGATGCCGTGAGAATGACTGTAACGTATAACGAGCGATAGCAGGTGGTGAGGGTTTACAGTTTGTCAAGCTATGTGCAAACACAAAAAAGTGTAACAGCTTTAATTGGTCAGACATAGTACCACTTAACACTATCCTCATCCTACATTTAATACAATCTTCTTTCTTCCTTTCATTCACTTCACTAGTAAAGAAGAACTTCAAGCAAATGGAATAATACACCAATGAAGTATTTTTAAATTAATTATTTAAATCACAAAGCTGAAATCTGAAACAACAAGAGACTTTCTGTCTATAAAACAATATGATGTTCCAACACGCTCAAGCCTGCTTGCTTACTTACCGGATCTGAGAGACTCCTGTTACGCTTTTAAGGACAGACCGAAAACCAGAAAGTTGTTTAGCTTGAACTGCTGTGACCCATTCATGAGAATACTTGAATCCATTGTGTTGTAAGATGAATGCCTTCCTAGAGCATTCCCTAATGTATCCACTAAGTGTAGAAATTGGCACGATGGAAATTGCAGGATGTTCTTTGTAAACTTGTGCTCCCCTGTGCACTGTGATGTTTTGGAAACTCTCCAAGGTGTTCCTTCAGGGCTGTCTTGTTACGATAAACATTTACATAAATGTGCATGGCCATTGATTTGGAATAATATTTAACAGATTTTTAATGTTGCATTAGTCTTAAATTTTACACTGTGGTTTTGAGTAACCATTTCCCACTATAATTCACCACACTAGGGATACCGCAGTGTTTACCCAAAGCGCCCTCTACTGGTCACTGTTGTTTCCTAATAGAGTGGCGTGTTGCTTAGCAACTTCCAAAGGGGCCATCAGTCGACATCTCTGGCAGTACCAACACGCTAAGAAGCAGAATGTCTCTTCATAAGTTTTTGCCATTGCAAAAAAAAACACAAAAAGTCTCTTGAGGATTGTGCACTTCAGGAATTAATTTGCTCAGTGATTTTATCTAACACTACTTGCATAAACTTCTCCTGGCAGTTAATTTGGGCCTGATATCCTTTCACTGCTTAACTACTACACTACCAGAAAAAAATTAATCCGAGAAGCTGGGATTTCTGGCTGAATACAGCCTTTCTTGAACAATTAGCACAAAGCTAATGCTAGTGTTCATAATAATAGGCTACGAGACTAGTATACTCTAGTGGAGTCTGCTTCGAGACGAAACAGGCTGGAGTGAGATTAAATCTTTCTAATATCCATAAATTTCCTTGTGGTTTAACTATGAATTGGAAATATTAAGCTTAATACCTGGAGCTATAATTACAAGTGAAAACATGGCCTTTAGATTCTCCATTTTTGCAGTTAACCAATCTAGTTACTACAAAGTAGCACATGATTAAAAGATAAAAAAAAAAACTTTCTAAGTCATCTAAAAATAGAATTGCTTAAATAGCTAAAAAAAATTGCCCTCACTTCATTATAGAGTCATTATACAATGATTTTGTAGCTATTCTCTGCTTATTCTCTATGCGGTCTCTATGCTTAAATCAGTTCTATATTATTGACCCATGCATGCTAATATGGGGTTAATAACTAACAGTCAGCTTCTCTATCGATCTACACTCTCCAAATAAGGCACCTAATTCATTACAGTTGCATTCCATTTATCTTTGTGGCCTTTCAAGGCAACACTAACACATACATATTGATGAGAGACCAAAGTACAGTGCAACTTCAGTTTACCTACTGGCCGCTGTTATTAAAGTCAAAGTTCATCTGATTTTCCCAACAACTCTTAGGCAAAATTGGTTTGTGTAGAATTTTAAGTCCTATTCTATCCTGTGATTTGCATGGAAACCAAATTGTGGCTGCGGAACCCTGTGTGTAAACCTCAGTATTAAGATAGAATCTGTAACGCATTACTGGCATTTGAAGTTCATTCTCAATAACTGTAATCCGGTGCATGTTTGGATCCTGCAGATTCCTGTCTGTCTTGACACTGCAGAATTACATAAGTATGACAAAACCCATTAAGTAATGGCTCGTAAATTAATTCTAGCTATTTATGAGGTAAACAATTAAAACACAGCCGCACACAGGATGACAACATAAACAACCTTTATTTCTCCTTACGAATCGAACTACGATTCTTACACAGATTTATTATTACATTCATTATTACATTTTGGTTTGCAGTCCAGGGAAATGGAAAAGAAAAAGAGTCGACATCAACTTGCTAACAGCTCGGTAAAACAAGGCCGGTGCCGTTTTATTACAATGTAAGTTCGCTCACAACTAATCAAGCATCTTTAGAGCAATTGAAACTGTCTACAATGAATGGATGGTCTCAGCTCGACGTACGACAGACGCGACCGGAATTTGAAGGTCTGCCCGCCATCCCTGAACGCTTTTTAAATCGACCGCACACCCAAAGCGTGTCTGTCCTTAGGCATGCTAAATCTCTGAGGGCTAAGCACTCTATGTTTCACTCTTTTCGGTTGTCATATTTTAATACACTGGCCATCTGTGATAACCACCTGGCATCCTTGAACCGTCTTTTCCCCTTGAGATTGTTTTAGCATCGCAAGAGTATCGATCCATGAGTACTGAGTATCGAGTACTGGGAAACACCCTTCAGTAAGCCAAGACAAGATCTACTATTTCAAGGGACCCCCAGTAATTGTATCCTTTCCGTATATTTTACAATAGAAGCTCAGATATATTTCTCTTACATTCTCTATGTATATCTTCATAATTTACAATTAATCCTATGGTCTTGTAATATCAAAATTTCATACAGCTTTTTTTGTCACTGAAATACATGAGTAATAATAAACAATTTCTGACATAAAATACATTTATGACTAGAAGTATATAAGTGTAAATGTGGGACTGCCTTAAAAATGTTTATGTCGTTCTCGTTACACTCCGCACAACACAGTGTCCTACGTTTGGTTACAGAGTTCGGTGCTGATCCATGGTTACTGGAATTTTTCAACATGTACCATAATGAACACAAATTCACAGGAAGTATAAAGAGAAGCCGTTTTCTTGCCGATACGGCGAACTGCTTGTGCCATTTTTTTTTTTTCGCGTTTGTCAGTTTTGTGGAACGGCAAATTAGAAAACTGGAAAATTGGTGCTGCTGGAAAAAAAATGAACGAGCAGTTCAACGGGATCTCCCGCCACAATAGTACAATTGAAAGAAAATGAAAAGAAAACACATTAGGTGACCAACACACAAATGCTAAACAATTTAATTAATTTTCCCGATGTCACACCGACACTTGCGAAGGTGGAATGGCTGATCAGAAATTCAGGGTTTCTGACATCATCTTCCACCAATCCAGTAGCTCCTCCTTCTCCTCCTCCTTCCTCTCCACCAATGACTCCAGGTCAAAGTCCACCTGTGGACACAGGGTGAAAAGGCAATAAGAAAGGCCCCTGTGATAAAGCCCCGCCCCTGTGATACAAGCCCCGCCCATGTGATATGAGCCCACCCCTTTCATGCAAACTCTGCCCCTGTGATACAAGCCCCGCCCCTAAAAGTCACAGGGCCATCTGAGACTAGTGTTCCAAATCACCGATGACTCTTCAGGCTAAGCCCTAAAAACCATAATTTTTGTTTTAATGGGGGGGGACTCCTTATGACCTATTTGGGGTCCTAGACCCTCCAGATCTCCCTCATTTTGAACTAGTGCACTGTGCAAAGATCTTAATCTGCCAAAGAAATTTATGTTTAAATGATCTTCATGTTGGTGATATGATGTTAGTCAACATGTGCCTGCTTAGACAATTCAAAACACCCCAGTATTTATACCAACCATCTGATTTACCCAGAGGACGGGGGGGACATGTACCCCCCAATATTTAATTTGGCTTCATCCATTCCCCCCAAAAAATAGACATTTGCAATTAAAATATCAAGCTGAGTTCCCTCAATATCAAACCATCTCCTGTGCCTTTGGACATACCCCTGACTTCTAGCATATCTTGTTTGGCTAATCAATACCTCATCGAATTATTCAGAATTAATGAACTAAGTGAACTGGTGGTGAAATTTAGCAAATAGATGGAGTGGCTGAGGTGCCTCTGAGGATGTTTAGGAACTGAAGCGGTGTTCATCTGGCCACCCAGCGAGATATTAGTAACTTTTTGAAGTCTTTATTGAGTTACTGTGCGTTTGCATATATTCCAATGTTAAATTATGTTTTCTGAGCAAATTCAGACGCTCCTCTACTTACGAACGTTCAACTTACGAACTTTCAGACATGCGAACGAAGAGGATCTTTAAGTCCAAATTGTGTTCACTAGGCTCCCGTTTCCTGTCCGCGACATCAATTTTTTTTTTTCTGCGCTCCAGTTCCGCATAGTACGACTTCTGGCCGCTACTCCCGCCACGCAGCAGCATAGCGTGTGCACTCCCAGCATCCTAGTTCTTTGTACTTGCGTATGCCCTTAAAATGATGCTGAATAACAACTTACGAACATTTCAAGTTGCGAACGGCCGTTCGGAACATATCTCGTTCGTAAGTAGAGGAGCGTCTGTATACACATACTACCCAGATAAATTACTTTCAAATTTTTCCTTTACTGCCTAAGACATCATGTTATGTATGATGTTATGTATATATTATATTGTGGGGACCAGATGTCCCCACCATGTGATAAAACCCTGTTATTTTGATGTTGTGGGACCATGTTTTCGGTCGCCACAATAGGAAACGCAATTTAATAAAAAATCTCTGAATGCATATCAAAAACTTAAAAGTGCCAAAAGTCTTTTTGTTTAATTAAATTTTGAATAAGGTTAGGGCTGGGTAGGGGTTAAGGTCATCGTGTTGGGATTAGAGTGTTCCCCAAAGAAATGAATGGAGAGTCCCCACAAAGATATAATTACAAACCTGTGTGTGTGTCTGTCTGTGTGTGTGTGTGTGTGTGTGTGTGTGTGTGTGTGTGTGTGTGTGTGTGTGTGTGTGTGTGTGTGTGT
>JAODLD010000056.1:359463-377638 GCA_026781065.1 Mormyrops boulengeri | reverse complement strand
TGTGTGTGTGTGTGTGTGTGTGTGTGTGTGTGTGTGTGTGTGTGTGTGTGTGTGTGTGTGTGTGTGTGTGTTTGCCACAGTACTGGATGTCCATGCCCCAGTGGGCTGACCTACCCTTATAGCCGGGCTGTGAGGGACGGCCACCTTCTTCATCACAGCCAGGTACCCCGGAGCTGAGGCCGTCACTTTGTAGTTCCCAGGGGCCAAAAGACGCCAGTAGTCCCCATCTTTGGCTGGAACAGAATTACAGATAAGGGGACTGAATTGTACCTTATATTGAACCATGGTGGCACAGTGGTTCAGCAGGAATGACTGCGGCCTGACGCCACCAGGGTTATGGGTTCGACGCCTTGACTGGAACTTGACGCCACCAGGGTTATGGGTTCAACGCCTTGCCTTGTGCCCTGTGCTTCCAGGGACTGACCCCAGGTTCTCTGTCACCCTGTGCTTCTTACCAGGCACATGCAGAGAGCGTTGGGGGCTGGGGGGGGCTGGGGAGGACTGAGCACCTGCCCGTTTTGCCTGAACTATTTAATTGTGCCCTCTTTTTTGACCTTCGGTCACCTGCCCCTCAAACAGTCTCCACACAACCCTGCTTCTTACGCACTTAAGGACACAGGTGGAAATTTCAGGACCCGAGAGTACAAATCCAGACCAAGACTTTGTTTCAACCAACCAGTTGAGTATAAAGAGTCACATTCACAGAGTACTCAACTGATTGTCTGAGACAAAATCTGGGTCTGGATTTTTACTTTCTGGACTTGAAATTTCCACCTCTGCTTAAGAAATATTGATGTATATATTAAAACGCAGTATTCATCTGTCCATCGTACAAATGCTTATCTTTAGCAGGGGTGCAGTCAGGCCTACAGTCGTAAAAAGACAGAAATCACAATACTGCGTGATTGTTTTAAAATCAACATTTCGCCTCAAGTCTAAACACAGAACTAGAAAACATAATTGATGGTGCATTTCTTATTTCATCCACTAGGTGTCAGCAATGCATTCAGCACATATAAAATAAAAACAAAAATAAAACGCCAACCAGAAGTTATGTCATGGTCGATGCCCTCCACAGATATGGTGGCGTTAGAGATAGGGTTGCCCTGTAGGTCCCGCACAAAGCCTTTCACCCCGCGATGGATCTGTAGAGAAGATCAGTCGGTGAAATCTCCAGCACTGAATCAACATTGCATGCTACAAAACTCAAAACATTTTCAGCGACGTCAAGAGACAACAATGCATAGCATCAAGTAACAAACCCCAAAAACCAATTAATGTTCCACTCTCCCAGCGCTATATCTGCACGGTTATCCATACCTGTTCAATGTAATTCACTAGAGAGTTTTTGTTCTGGTCCCAGTACAGCTTCAGGGTGTCTTCTGGTGGGAATTTGTCACAGCTTAACTCTAATGTGATCTCAAAGCAGTTGGTACTCAGATAGTTGAAATCCTGCATCCCTGAGAGACACACAGAAGGGGTTTGATTCAATGGCTGAAACATGCAGCATTTTATTGTTTACTTTATGGCACAGTTAAGTACCAGTCTCTAGTCCAAACTGGGCTGAGTTTGGGGAAATCATAACCAGCATAATATTAACAAGCATTTCCACACTAAAATATACAACTGGGTGAAACATCGAAGGTTGCTTTTACAAAAAGCTTTCAAAAGCTCTCAGTCTGACTACAGTACTGTGCTAAGTCTTAGGCAGTTAAATTAATTAATTTAATTCTTTTTAAAAAGTCGATGAGGTATTGATTAGCCATACGAGGTGGGACAGTGGTCAAGTGAGCAAATTCATGCCTTTATTGGATGGTGGCTGCAAATGCTGGGGTGACTTTAGGAGAGGTTTTGAAATGACTAAACTAACACACTTTTACAGGCATAATTTCATGGTTTTACACCAACATGAAGATCATTTAGACGTTTTCTTTGACTGCCTAAGACTTTTGTACAGATTGCACTGAATGTCTTGAGAAAAACACTAACATTTTGACACATCCCTTGCAGTTAGTCTCAGCGCAGACGAGAAGTGATACACAAGCATGCTAAATTGACAAGGCCAAGGAAGCCCTTTGCGACACATACCTCCAGGGACACTGTACCAGGCACCCCCATTGGTGATTCCATCTACAAAGCTGCTGTCATCATCATTCTTGCGGCACGGGGCCCGGTTGGGGTCAGACATTATGGGGTTGAAACTGGAATAGGCACGGGCGAGGCTCTTGAAGATGACATCATCGGGGCTGGCACTGTACTCATGGGTGGAGCCTATTTCACGAACAGATGGCCAAACCCCATGTTGGGGTCATATTAATCCACTGAGGTGCACATGTCGGTCTTAATAGTCACTTGTTTTTTTCAATTTATTAAAGAGTGACAAGAAAATAAATCACAGGTTTGCTTAGCACTGCCTATTAGCCTGGCATTCTTCAAACGCGCCATAACGACGCACATTTGGTGTACAGCGACTCAGACTGCCAATAAATGGAGCCACACTGTCCAAACATTGCGAGTCATTACTCATTGGCATTAGACCATTTTCGTGTCCATGGCAACAGGGATGGGGCTGTTGTCGAAAGCCCCCTCTAGCACAGTGAATAACCTTTTGTGTAGCTAACCTTGCGTCATTCGCTCTCTGTGAGCACCTGCCTCATTGTCCTCTAACCGTTGCTTTGTTTTCCACTAACTTGCCAAACAAACATAAAGTGAACAGTGCGAAGGGCACATTAAAGCACTAGGGACACCTTTGTACTCGCAACAGTTATGAATTTATCACCTTGAGTCTAAGAAGAATTTTTGTGCTAATGCTACATGTTTATACGCCTAGAGATGAACGTTATATAAAACTGTTGCGCAACACAGTAGCTTGGCAGTCAAACGCCGCTTCCAGTGTACCGGGCAAGGAACGAGGCAAACACCTCGATCAAAGCATTACGCAGAGAGGGAGTAAGGCAATCTTAGGCAAGGTGATTGTTTACGTTGTCCAATAAGCCTTTAAATATGAGCCTCTCATTGTGGCCTCAGAGGCAAAGAAGCAAAATGGGAAGGCAGACCCACCACTACGAGTTTCGTCATAGGGGTAATTCGCCACAACATCTCCGCCGTGCAGATTGGCCGAGAGGACGAAAGGAATGTCCATGATCCAATGGATGATGGCCTTGGTTTCAGGGGCAAGCTGCAGAAGACGTGGAAATTACAGGAACTCAGTCCACCCTTAAAATAAACAGTGTAGCTGCATCTCGCAAAAACTGGATGGAGCTTAGATGATGCACCCTTCAGTAGAGATCACAACCTTGATGTATTAAGTGTAAATAAATATCTGCGTCAGATTGTACTTAATGTTTACTAAAATATTTAATAAAGGGTTGAAGATTTTATAATTAATAAAGTGTCAAAACAAAATTATGAAAGAAAAATGTATCATGGTCACGTTATTTGAAAAACAGATGATAAAATGCTTCTTCAAACTATACTTGTCACTGGAAAAGTACACATTTGAAATAACTGTAAGTAATGAAGCATTAACAGACCTAAAATAACACCTACAACTAATAACCCCTTTAAACATTATTACGCTGTCCATATGAAGGTGGTGTCGGCTGTCGTTTAATATGAAATCACAGCAGACAGGAGTAATCAAATCCAAACAAGGATCAAACAAGCTAGACTAATCAAGCCAGTAATTAGATGATGTTTGCTTCTACAAAGTCACCCATACATGTACATCCACCTTTGGATCCCTTCAGTCTCAGTGACAGGACTGTTATATCACTTTTATTTTTTATATAAAAATATCTTTTTAAGTATCTAATTTTAAGCTGCCGAAGAATCGACTAGGCTCAAGTGTAGCTAGGCTGAGCTTCCAATGAAGAACATCTAGGCATAAGAAGAACTTCTAACAAAGCAAGAACCTAATAAAACTACACCATGAGCAGAAAGTGTAACATTACGAAATTCAGAGAACATGGAGTAGTGTCAGGCTAGTGGAGGTGCTCCTGGAACAGATGTGTCTTGAGATGTTTCTTGAAGATGTTGCTTTAATACCTCACTCCAACATATTCAGTAATGGCTTCTCATTCTCGGTCTATACCTTGGTGTTCTCCTCCACGACCTTCTTGTCCTTCAGAAGGTGGTTATTGGATCCTCCCTCCTTCTCATTGACATAGACGATGCGATCCAGGTCGGGGAAGTTCCTGTTCAGGTCGATACCCTGTGCATTGCTGCGGCCCACAAACCAGTCCTTCAGGTCCCCAGGCTGCGGGATGAGAATGGGCGAGAAAAACAAGACGACCTTCAAGGTCAGGTCTCAGACGGGTCCAGGACACGCTGGTGCACGGGCAAGATGAGGATCTGCTCATCTCGAGGTCAACTGTGAAGTCAAAATGCATCTGACAAATAATGACATCATTTCATTACACAGTCATCGCCGTTTATACCCTTCGGACACATGAATAATATTCCGCATAGCTATTGAAGAACAGGCAAGGTCAGTTATTCATCAGTTTGAAAGTATCACAGGTCAGCATTCAAAATAAACAACAAAACTGTACCAAGCTTGTTTTTGACAGACCTGTTTTTTTTTGCGAGGGGGGTGAAGGAGCATGAGCGTTTTTGAGGTAAATAAGGAGGTAAATAAGTTCAAGCCTCCTCAAAGTGCTCAGAGAGCGAAGTGGGTATGGTTTTAAGGCTGTGACACAATATAAAAGTGAATTACCTCTTAGATACTGTGTTACGCATAATTTACTACACAAAATCACTACTGTGTCAGGGAATCAAGAGCATTCACAGACATAAATGTTGTTAAATATACCATTTTTTCTTATTTTTGAGTTCAGAAACTACGCATCCCCAAAGGGTTGGTCGATCCTATAGCCGACAGGAGGGCCGAGAGGGCGAACAAGGGGCCTGGTGATGTGTGATAGAGGGGGAATCTGATTGCTCGGCTGAGAGACAGCTCTGTGTGATGCCTGATGAACACCTGGGCTCGCTGAGGCCACTGCCCCATTTCCCTGGCGGACATATTTTCTGGGAAAGATCCTTACAGTTCAGCTTCAGCTAACGAGCTACGTGCCAACGAGCTACATGCTAACATGCTATGTGCTAGCTAGCTACATGCTAACATGCTATGTGCTAGCTAGCTACATGCTAACAGGTACAGATAAGGGGATATCACCTAGATGATAAAAATACCAATAATAAAATAATGAGGGGTCTTCATTAAAGACGCCCCACATCCGTGCAGTCCTGTGCCAGCAGTACCTGGGAGGCAGCCTTCTCAAAGCCATCGGGATTCATGGAGGGCATGATGTGGATCCGCGTGCTGTGGATCAGTTCAATGATGGTGTTGTTGCCCCGCTGGTACTCGTTGCAGAGGTTTTGCGCCAGGTAGATGAGCAGCTCGCGGCCCACCGCCTCGTTGCCGTGCATGTTGCCGATGTACTTGAACTCCGGCTCGCCTGGCGACAGAGGGTGATTGGTGTTACCACGACAACCAGTTGCCAAGCCGTCCACGGGACAGCAGTCAGGCTAGGTTAATCCACAATCCCCTTCAGGGATGACAGCAATGAATGATCACACTGGTGCTTGGTGTAGTTTCAGTTTCAGCCCAAACAAATCAAGTTTGCATTTATACCACCTAATGCATAGGTATGCCTGGTACATTTAAAAATCCTGTTTTTAAATAAATACATTAGAGTGCAAAAGTCTTAGGCTGCCATTTGAGATTATGTTTAAAAGGTCTTCATGTTGGTGTAAAACTATGATATTATGTTTAAGGCGACTATATTTTGCTTTGCAGCAAAGACACCGGGGCAAGACGCAAAAAGAGGCGCCAAAGCAACACAAATATGTACACAGAAAATATTCTGACTTTAGAAAGCAAATGTCAACTTGAAACACAATGAAATCCCACACATTTCGGGCATCTTTGGGTCCCAAAAATGAGGTCAAATCCAAGAAAAAGAGGACGTGTGGTTACCCTAACTATATCTGCTGAAGTGTGTTAACTCTCCTAAAGTCACCCCAGTATTTGACAATGCCTCATCAAATTATTTAGCCAATTACGTTAATAAGTGGTGATGATATTTAACGAACACATGGAACAGCTGAGGTGTCCCTGAGGAGAGGTTTGGGAACTGAGGCGGCGTTCATCTAGCCGTCCGGCTGTATGCCAGTAACTGTCTGGAGAACAGAAGAAATTCTTTTTTTTTTTTAAATTGTGTCACGGTTCACTTGCATATACTCTACTGTTAAACTGTGCTTTCTGAGCAAATATACACTTACTACCCAGATAAATAGCTTTAAATGATTCCTTTGATGGCTTAACACTCCCGTATATTACTATAATTAACTCAATTTACATACATCTCTGGAAACCTAATTACCGGTGAAGAGACATCTCCCCCATCTCCACAGCAGCATCTTCACTTCACTGTTAAGACTTGAAACTATGTCACAGAGTGATTTTTCGAGTCAGGCAATAGTCACGGACACCCCCTCCCACCAGACACAGCTAGATGACTACACCTGGTGCAATGAGCATTGTTTACGTTGTAGTACCGTCTTTTGGCCACCGCTACGGAACAGTGGCGCTCAATAAGCACACGGTTCAGGAATAGTGACATAAAAGCAGCTGACTTGCCAATTACCTGACAACGTGTGTTTATAAAACGAAGCACAACGTGCCACTTGTTTGATTTCCCAGGCGGCTCAGTGATGCAGCTCCATCGCGATTCAGCCGGCGATCGCACTCTGCCTCATGTGCAGTGACCCTTTCTTCACGGGGTTTAGACACCCATTACATTTTATTCATTTAGAAGACACCTCTATCCAAAGCAGTGTATATTTATCGAGAAAACAGGAGCAATTTAGGGCCGTGCTCAGGGGACAAATTGTAAAATCTCTCTCTGCCGGCCAGGTGATTTGAACCAACGACCTTCCAGTTACAGCCATGCTGTTCTAACCTACTGAGCCACACAACTCCCCCATAAATACGTACGTAAAAGAACCACCACCACCCCCCAGTCTTTCTTTGGCCACGCTAGCAGCTGCGAGCTAAAATGAAGAGAAAACCGAGGCAGTGAAGCGCCCCCCGTGGCCTCTGAGGGGCTGACCTGCCCAGCTTTGATTTTAAAAGATCCACAACAGATGGTGGGGGGAACGGCTGCTGTGTCCCCCCCCCAACACGCCAGTAACCTCAATATAGAAAACGTGATCTAACCATCTGAGACGTTTTGTTGCTAGTAGTTCTGCTTCTGCTGAGTTCTGGGCTCCGGTCAGGCTGACATCCTTAAAAATTATAATACTGAGGACGCCACCCCCCCTTTTTTTTATTTAAAGAAGCAAATCGCTGCGTCTGCGAGAAATACTAGCTGCTAAATCAGTCTGCATCCTCTGTGTCTGCAAGCAAAAAAAAGAAGTGTTTTCAGGGGAATGTTTACTGACTCTCAGAAAGGGAAAAAAATCTAGCCACGTAATTCATCTTCCTGAGAATCGTTTCCCATTGCCGAATTCGCCCACGGATGAGGAGCGGTCCTTGGAAAAAATGTTTGCGCTTGGCCGATGCGACTGGCCTGGGCGGGCCTCCGTTTCTCACAGTCAGCTCTAAGGTGGAAGCTCAGAGATATTCCTCAAAGACCGCTCCAGTCCATCGCAGCGTCTGTTTATTTTAAGTGTCGGCATTATGCAGAAGATTGATTGTTTTGTGTCAGGTATGAAATGTTTCAATCACTATTATTTACATTAACGAAATAAAACCCTCCAGACGAAAATACCGCGACTATCCGAGGCTCATGTTTCTCATTACAAGCAGACTCATTTTCCCTTGAATTCCCTTTCATTTCTTTCCTAGTTACAATATAACTGCAGGGCCTCGATTATCCGAACCGCGCATTAAAACGCCTCGCCATTTCGCAAGGGGCCGCGAGCCTGGGCCGTAATTTCACTGCAGCATGATTTTGGCAGCGGCATTTTCTTTCCACAGATGTGAAGCGGTAAAATGAGAAGAAAAGCATTCTTGGCCCCACTGATAGGAAAGACGACGATCTGAGAAACAGCTGTAAAGGCCAGAGCCTACAGAGTAGTTTTGTAATGTGAGGCCGGCAGCTCATACCTACGCAGAGCAGCACACCTGCTCCATAAAAACCCATCAAACGGTCTAACAAAGTAAACTCAACCACCGATAAAAGCTCTTTTGCCCCCCCGGATATTCCATCCATCTCGTTTCCATAAGAGCCCCATAAGCCACTCTAATCCAAAGAAGGGTCAAGGAGCGGGAGAAGCCATAGATCTTAAAATCCATACTCCGGTGAACGACTTTGAGCGGATGCTTATGTCGCCCGTTGTGCTGCCTGAATGCTACTTCCTTACACAGGTGACGGTGGCTTCAAGGTCTCGAGGACGGATTCCATACACAGTCCCCTGCCCCAGCTCATGGGGGAGCGGAGGTAAACAATGCCAAAAAATCCCGCTGCTGGAACCAAACACAAAAAAGGAAAAGCCTTTTAATTATTTACTGCAGTGCCTTTGGGTGTGTGTGAGGTAGCAGGCGGAGCGGAAGGCACCCTATTGCAACCTGACTGGCATTATCCCATCCCTCCATCCATCTTCCAACCACTTATCTTAGTCAGGGTGACCAGAAGTCCGTCCCAGGAGGTACAGGGCACAATACTGAGGCGCGACCCAGATGGGATACCAAGCTGTTGCTGGCCGACTACAGTCAAACGCTACAGGCGATTTAGAGCCATCGATTAGCCTTTGAAAACCCACGAGATGTGGGGAGAAAGTGCAAACTCTACACTGAGCGGATATGAGATTCTAAAACTCATAATCCAGGAGGCATTAGGCAGCAGTGTTTCTGTCTGAGCCATCATACGAGGCAGAACGTCACTGATGTGCCAAATAGCCACCACCGGGGTTCAATGCAGATGTGAAGAACGGGCTTTATTACATGATGACTCACACGTTTATCAGATAAAGGACGGTTACGCCGAAGGGGGGGCCCACTGCCTCAGTATGTCATTAGCCGTACATGATACCATTGTAGCTTATAATACAGCGCCCTTATCTAGGAGAATGGAGATTCCTAGCTGTAGGCCATTGAACAGCATGCAATAGCATTAACACATATGTTCAGTTTGAACAAGAATGAATAAAAAAGATGGATCTTTGTACTGCAAGTACTCAAAAGGATACTGGATAAGAAAATGGATAAAAATGGATAAGAACGTACAGCTTTCAGCTACCGATGCAAAAATAACATGACGGTATGAAAAATAAGCATTGATTTTCATTAGTTGCAGCCATTGAGCCGACAAAGTATTTCTAGTTGATGCCGTAAGACACGACTGCTAAAACGGTCATTTCTGGCGGTTTAGGCCAGGAACCAAAGCCACTGCTTTGGAGGGGAACGAACAGAGCGAAGCAGTGACGCGGAGCCATCTTAATGGGCCGTGTTTCCGTCAGTTACGGCCAGCGAACCGCCCGCTCTGACAGGGGCAGCACCAGCAAGGCGTGACGCACCTCGGTGGAGCTGCGGGGGTGGGGGACGTGCTGCCCATGCTGTGCAGTACAGAACCAGGGTGGGGGAGTGGGGGGGGTTACATTAATGTTGCATGAGGATGGTGAGGTTTTATAGAGGCTTTTGGCATCAAAGGAACGTCAGAAAAACATCCAGCCTCATGTTGAGACGACCTAAGAAAAAGGAGGACAAGTGATAGTCCCCAAGGATGGTGAGTTTAGACCACAAAATGCAAGTAAAAATGATCCTGGCTAGGGATATGAAGATTTATTGCAAGCTAACCTCAGCATGTCCACTCAGTTTTAATGGACACGGCATGGAATGACTCATCAGCTCTGCGACGCCGTGAGACAGGAAGATGGCGGTGAGAACTGAAAGATGGCCGCTCGTTATAAGACAGGCCCATAAATGTGCATTAAGATAGTTAAAGTACAGTGGGTTTGTTATTCCATCAGATTCACTGATCTTCAAGTTCAGGAGCACCATCGTGGCCATGCAGCATATATAATGACTCATAATTATCGATGGGAGTGTGCCTTGGACTGGAACGTCAAACCACAAACTGATTCATCATCAGTAATGACCACCTGAAGCCAGCCCAGGGGATAATGTGCCAGATCCTGGGGCCTTTGATATTGAGAAGGACTGTTTGAGAAACTATTGATATCACATTGGCTTATTAGACTTTAGACTTGGGAATTTTCAGTTATTAGTTTTGAATAAATGGTCAGGACTGAATTGATCCCACCTGAAAAAGCATTGCTAAATACCTTAAGTTGGTGGGGGTGGGGGTTAATCCTGGGGCGGGGCTAGGTTAGACGAAGAGCGTGACCATTCGCTTCGCCTGTGACTTATTACCAATCATGACCAAGACCGTAACGCTGTCCACAAACCAGCCTTCAGCTCTGTTTTCTCCATGTTCTCACACGGAAGCAGACATGGCTTATCTTTGTTCTCACCCACTGCTTGTGCTAAACTCAAAACCAATCCCTAATCCTCCCTACCATCCTAGTCACATGGTCCTGCCATCCCACCAATGACAAGTAACATGTAATAAATCCCACCCACCCATCTTACAATCACTTTTTTACTGCTCTCTTAGATGTACTTTTCTGTCCTTTGTCTATGTCTCAATGTTATGTTTAAATGTCTTACATATTTATGTTCTACTGTATTTATCACTGTATCTTGCAGTACGATCAACAAGATTGAAATTTCATCTCAGCGTATGACCCATGTATCGTATAGCTAAAAATGACAATAAAGATATTTTGAATTGACTTTATCCAGTACAGCATCATATAGATGCTTTTATAAATACACATATACATGTCTTTGAAACGAGATTTCATTATATAAAGACCAAAAACCACATTGCCTACTCACTACTAAACACTGATCAAACTCTGGCCGGCAGTGATCCCCATTAACCAAGGGCAGCGTTCAAAAGGTCAGTCTAAGTGAAGGATCGACTGTTTATTAAAAAATCAGAATACGGCTGGAAGACAGCGCTAACGTCATTAAAATTCTGATCAAAGAACATCATACTGCAGCCAGGTTTCAGTAACATAATCAGGTATGTTCATGTCTGTTCAAAATCACCCATGCAGCTCTCAAAGTGAGCAAATACGAGTTATTACATCAGTACTAGAATGAACCATTCCTACAAAATATGAAAGAGGAGTAAGATCTGAAAAATCTCACTGCCTTTCTATTATTTTCCATATTTTCTCAATAACAATATGTGGTAAAGCTGCAATATATTACTTCTGTATTATAATTATTGTATTGTTGCACATTTAATCCATTCGTTTTCAATTAGCTTTTGGGTTTGTTGTATTCGCATTCAAGGCACAACATGGATAACTAATTATATGTGGTTATTATATGTGATTTTACTTTAATTTTTAAAAAAATGAGGTATTTTAATCAAGAGTGGAAAAAGCCGGTAAAACAATACTAGAAATTAAAGCTATTTCTGTAACGCTGGCCAATTTCAGTGACTATAAAATAAGGTTCATATATACAGTCGTAAATGAGCTGTTTCCACAATGCTAATATTTCTTTCAATAACTTTGTTTTGGTTTCACCTGCTTTTATTTTCAGGAAGAAATTCATCCTTGCTGTGCATTATTCTATGACAGTCAAACGGAGAAGCAAATAAGATTCACGTTTCAGTGTATTCTGGAGAGATCCGCGTCAGTACTGAAGAAGGGCCTGTGGCCAGGGCATGAAAATGTCGAGCAGTGAGCTGAGGCCTGCGCCATTAAGCTAGTAATCCCAGCTGGCTTATTGCATTAGCGGCCCGTGGAAGGGGGGCACCCAGGGGGAGACATGACCAGCCGACAGAAGCTGGCCCTTTTTAAGCATACGGGTTCCTGCATGAAACTCAGTCGTCTGCACTCAGTCATGCCCCAACCCCCTTTGCAGCAGGGAGTCCCCCTTCCCACTCCATCTGCTTCTCACATGCACGCACTCTACTCAGGGGCGCTACCAAGGGGTTACCCTAGATAATTACAGCTTGGAGGCATTTTCTGCTTTCCAGTGTAACATGCGAAGGACCTTAATCATGAGTTCTCTATACTTACATGAGGCCTTTTCAACTTATGTGTTGTCTTGCATATGTTGTTTTACGCTGGTACAGCTAATGAAAGTAATCTGGCCTTTTTCACTTATAAAAAATACATTAAAGGGACCACAAAACTGCACGCCAGTAAATGCAAGAACTCTGATATACTGTCTTGAGGAAAACAAATACAGAGGCCATTTTGTGCTCTGGGAACATTATGTGCAAACGTTTCTGGTCTTTTGTTTCTGAAACTTATGATGTTATTTGACTTTACAAAGAACAGCGCCATCCAGAAAGAATTTGCCAGTATGGAACAATAATGGAACAATGCAAACCAGAAATGTGGCTAAGCACAGGAGACATCATACTGCCATTTAGAGAAATACAAAAAAAGTTTGGTAACACTTCACTTGAGAGGTCACAAATAGTACAGCAGTACCCTCTTACTTATGTTTTACCATTAACCAGAAATAATGGGTGTGTTATGTACTGATCCTGTGTTTGTTAATCATTAATCAATCATAACGGTTCATGTGTTTAATGCAGTTACTATATTTGTTCATGATTTGTACTTCAGTAGTTACTAGGTTACTTATGCCTCCGTAACTGCAGAGGTGGAAAGTTCAGGTCCAGAAAGTACAAATCCAGACCATGGTTTTGTTTCAACCAACCAGTTGAGTACTCTGTGACTGTAACTCTTTATTCTCAACTGGTTGGTCTGGATTTGTACTTTCTGAACCTGAACGTTCCACCTCTGCTCAAATGTTACCAAAAGTTTCAGTATTATGAATTGTGGGGATGTTTCACAATCAGACAAAGTTTGGTGCCTGAAAAGGACGACTGCCAATACTCCAGATCGTTAAAGTCATCTACCAATCAGTACGATTCCAAAACCATTCTGAAAGTGCTACGTCATTCAGCCCTTGCATTATAAAATTAAAAGTGAATAGCCTTTTGGTTTATCGTGATACATTGCAGTCACTCCCCTATCAGCAAATCCTGACAAGCAACTCTTACAATAATCATCACTTCAAGTTTGATCCAGCTTAGCTTATATAATGGATGAAGCTGTCCCTCACAGTCCACAGTTTAATGTGCTTTGGTCGCTAAAAATAATGAGGTCCACAGTAACATACATGTACATTTCAGTGGGACTTACAGCATAACATCTCACAGAACAATCTATGTATGACACTTTATATTGTACGGTTTAACAACCCTGTAGCGCACCCCTCAAAATGCTAAGATATGACAGTATGGCGATATTACCCAAAACATCTCCACCTGGCTATCAGACTGAGAAGTATATCATTTCAACTGATTCCAGATCCTTGAGCTCTGGTGGTCAGAGTGAGAGATGTATGGATTCACTGTTCATGGCACAATCTATTCTTCTTTGGGATGTAGCTAAAGGCATCTCAGATCACATGACAAGTTGTTGCCTGAATCTATATGTGGAACAACTGATAACGTGATATACACCCACAAGCCAGAGTCCTTGGAAGGATGTAACTCCACTGCATTTAAATTTCACTGCGAAAACCAAAATTCGCAGTTAATAATTCACGTGTTTTTGAAGTTCAGTGTAGGTGCTCCCCAGCGCATTTAAGTTCAGCGTGTCAACCAGGACAGTGAAACTTTGCCGGATCCTTGAAAAATCCATCGGTCGAGGCTTCTTGTCAGCACCTGCCGGCTGTTCTCTTGGCAACAGAGATGGTCACCGCAGACCCCTCCTGTGCTCATATACCTCAGCACCTCCTGCCTTGGGTACGTAAACAGCAAGCCCATGCCCTTTGCCGAGACGCACACCAAATATTGCCGCTATTGACTTTGCTAGGTGCTTTCCCACTAGGCCTATTCAGGTGTTGACCAACACATCCGAGCAGTCGTGGAGACAACCATGTAAAAAAGAGAGCTGGCGATTGTTTTCTCCCCTTTACAGTCTGACTTTTACCTGAGCATAGGAAACAATGAGAATCCAAAGTGAAGACTGTCATAAAAGGAATATAAATGAAATATCTCATTATGGTGAGGCATTGGTGATAGTTTGTCTTACATCGGTAATACAGATAAGACGGCCTTGACTAGGAGAATCAGTTGGAAGATGGATGGATGGATGGATAGATGATGGAAGCATGGATGGATGGACACCAGATTATGATCATTTTCTATATAAAATGTTAACACACTTGCAGTAGGAAGAGTGATCTCTCACAATCTCTCATACACACATTCAGTACAGTGTATTTACATAAACGGTCTTTTTTGCCTCCTTTCATTGAGATCTGAACAAACCAAAACAAGTTTCAAGAATTCCCTAACGTGATAAGTATTTACGCCTTTAATATGTTTGTTTACAGGAAAGGCACCGTTGTTTGATGCATTTTTACTAAGTTTTGTCAAACGCTACTATGATACGCAAAAAAACACATTTTTAAAATTTCTTCAGGAAAACCATGTATAGCTTTTTCGGAACAGAGAGGTGGGTGTCCGTCTGTATTTTCTGGCAAAGGGAGGATTTTGAGGCAACGACAGCCTGGAGACGGAGTGGAATTTGGGCACCGCTAGATGGTCCGAGTAAAATACCGTCCGGCACTAAGATGTGACTGTACAGCGTCCAGGAAATCACTATTGCGAAAAGCAACAACGCCAAGAATCTGTGCCGTCCAAACAGTTGCAAACAGAGTATAGTCCTATTATATTTTACATATCTGTCAGCTATAAAATGTATGTGAAAATATTTAAAGCATGTACTACTTAACTGCATATCTGTATACTGTGCATTTCGCTTGGCATGTCCGTTAATACAGTTCAAATACTTCCCGTCTCTATGCTTCTGCATTTTGCAGACGAAATTCTCACATCCCGACAAACAGTCACCGATAAGCTCCCATCCAGGCACACGGGGTCACATTAGTTCGCTGTCTTCTAGGGTAACATCAGTAAGGACAGAATACGAATGTCTGTCATGAACGAGGCAAAGTTTACAGACACGAGGTGGCAATGAATTGACAGAATGCATAATTTTAATTGGAATACTATCGTGACCTTAAAAATATCCCATCTGGCCGATTCAGCTTGAAGCCAATTAATTATTGGTGAGGATTCCTTTTTCAGAATTTAAGTGACAGGATGATTTTTCATATAAAGTTTGAACAGACACTGAAATGTCATGCTGATAAATAATCCTTATAGCGTTCCGTGACAAAAAAAAAGATCTGCACAACTCGCTATATTTGTACAGGATACCGTCTACAGACGGTATCCGTCTTCTTTCGTTTTTATAATGCCAGTATAATAGAGACCTGGTCACACTCGATCCCTTCTCTGCCCTGCTCTGGCGATGCGTGTTCACACGCGTGTGAATAACACGTTACACGTAATGCGCAGAAGCCAGCAGGGGATCTTCACGAGAAGCCAGGGCACCAGAGAAAGCCAGGTGCTCCATATCTGAGTCACCATCCCTCCCACACATGGTCCGATCCTCCAATAAAAATGCACAATTTTGTCATGTGCTGTCTTTCGACCAATGAGGAGGAACATGAATATGCACAGATTAAATTACGAAACCTTACATTTACTTATAATAAATTTCGCAGGCAGTCTGTTATTTGCTGGTTGCTATTTAAAGATGACAATGGACTATATTTGTTGTGAACAATATTGTTTCTCCGACACTCTGCTTTAAGGGTTTAAGTTACAAGCTATTGTGGAATATTTCTAACCTAGCCTGGCCTCCTGTATTTTTATTTTAAGCAATAATGTGCGTCACTGGTGCTCTCAATTAGCATATTTTCAAAAAGATAATGTTTCTCCTTTTTCCTTTTTGATATATTTGGCTGTTAAATACAAGACCTTCAACTGTTTCTAATACTATATATACAACCTGTGTCTTTTTTTACTGACAGCTAAAAATTGTATTACACATTACGTAGGTCAACATATATATTCAATACATAAATATCAAAAACGTTTACTGAACTCCAAATAAAAAAAACAGTTTAGACACTGGCACCAGTTCTCACATATAATTTGACTTAATTTGATACAATTTGAATATCAATAAATCTCAATATAGATACCAATTAAATATCACACTTGCATCATTGTGGCTAATTCCTACCCATAGTCTGCGTTATGCTAATCTTGTTAGCTGACTGACGTACTTGGGCAAATGTACACAGAAAGATCCATGCTTTTTCAGTACCCACCTGTCCTTTTCAGGGTCATGGGAGGTCCAGAGCCTTTAGGCACAAGGCAGGGAGCAACTCTGGGGCACCAGCCCATTGCAGGGCACACTCACACACACCATTCACACCTACAGACAATTTGGTAACAATTAGCCTTGGCACATTCTTAGAGCATAGGGGGGAAACCGGAGTACCTGCAGGAAACCCAGGAATAACACAGGAAGAACACGCAGACTCCACACACATGGAACCCAAGCAGAGACTCAAACCCTGGTTCCCAAGATGTGGGGCAACAATGTTAACTACTGCACCACCACACCAATCTACAGCAAAAATGTTTTCAAAATTCAAAATCCGCACATGGGCCATAACGCTGCTACCATACAGGCTGAGTAAATAACACTCTGATGGTAATACTTTAAGGTCGGTCTAACTCAAGCTGACAACAGAGCTTGACAGACCGCAACCAAAGCAGCTCAAGGGGATAATCTTATCTGTCACCATGGCAACAGCTATTTTTGATTAACCTTAAATTGCAACGCAGCTAAACAGCAAACAAATTTCCCAGTCACTTTCCGTACATCCGCCGGCAGAAGCCAGAGATAGTAGTTGCCAAGAAACTAGACCACATATAAAAAATATGGAAATCAATTTGGTAACCCATACAGCACTCAGATATGAGTGCATGTGCTAGATTACTCAGAATGCATTCAAGAAAAAAACTGCTTTCCAAAACTCTTCAAGTCCTCTTTATTTAGAACTGAGAATGTCAAACATTTAAAGTAGTAATAATCATACCTCAGATGTGCAGTGTTTGATTACATTTTACATATGACTAAAAAAAAGATCACCATTATAATTCAGAAATAATTATTAGATTTTTCTCTGCATGCTTTTCCCATACCTAAAACGAAAAGAGTAGCTTTTCTCTTAAGGGTGGGGGTGTTACGACCCCCCCGGGATAGTTTACCCCCTATAGTGGGTGGTGGATGTTCTGGGGGTGTGTCATTCTGTTCCTGGCCCTGTCCATTGCTACCTCACCTTCCCCTCTCTTTTGATTGGCCGGTTTTTCTCCTATGTCCTTTCATCACTTCCTTTATAAGGACTGTCCAAGCCAAGAATCAGAGGCCATTTGCTTTGTGATTTGTTTGGTACTTGCTGTATGACTGATGATTTATTATGCTTGACTCTTTTTTGCTGTTTGACCTTTGATGTCTGCTTAGTTTCCTTTTGGTTTTGGTTGCTGTGGGCTTTGCTTTGTAAAAATATATAAATACTTGCACCCCTTTTGGGGTTCACTGTGGGTAGCTAAGGAAGTTGGGAGCGTGACGCCATTTTGCTTTGGTTAAGTTTTCTCACTGTTTTGGAGTTAGTTAGGGAGATAGGTTAGCCTTGTGTACTTTAGTTTTCTTTTTATTTGGGTTAGGTAAGAAGTCTCTCTGTTTGTTCCAGGTAGAGGTGTCTTTGTTTGTTATTTTGGCCTTGTCGGCTCCTGAAGTGGTTCCCACTCTTAATAAACCCATTATAAATACCAAAGCAGTGGTCTCACTCCGCTTTTAGTTGCGCCTGACCCTAGATCAGGACGTAACAGCATATTATGTATCTTATTTTCTATTCAGATAGCAATGCACGTTTTGTTGATTATGTATTTGGAGCAGAACAATACTAGGACCAGCAGTAACTTCCTGTTTACCCGACACCTTCCTATATTGCAGTACTTCCCAACCCAGTCCTCAGGGACCTCCAAACAGTTCATGTTTTTGCTCCCTCGCAGCTCTCTACCAGACAGTCCACATTTTTGCTCCCTCTGCTATATTGCTATATACCCATGACCTGGGGGGGGGGGGGGGGGGGGGGGGGGGGGGGGGGGGGGGGGGGGGGGGGGGGGGGGGGGGG
>JAODLD010000056.1:341620-359363 GCA_026781065.1 Mormyrops boulengeri | reverse complement strand
ACACCGTCCACATTTTTGCTCCCGCCGCTATATTGCTATATACACATGCCACACCCCCCCCCCCCCCCCCCCACACACACACACACACTTTTAATATAGTAACTGCTGATTTGTAATTGCTGATTCAGAGGAACGTAGCACCTAAAGTAGACCTGGGGAAAACTGTTCAGCCGTACTGAGCAATTTATGAGGACCACATATGTGGTATGTTGCGTTAAATTATGCTAAAATGTGTCTTTGCTATGCAATGCGCCACTTCAGTCTCTGTGGAACTTATGTTGCATTCATACCAATAACTACATTGTGCTGTGAAAATATACCACTGATTTCCAAGCTAGCATTAGTGCTCAGTGATAATGGCAGAATGGTTTGCACAATAAATGGTTCACAATAAATAACGAATGTGGCACTCGGCATCTTTTGGCGTTCACTGGTTCTCGGCGTTAAAGAAAGGCGCAGGTGGGTTTCTTCAGCTATGGATCAAGCTGATTCATGAAACCAAAAATAAACGCAAGGTCACCCACGTTGCCCCTGCCTCATGCCCTGTGTCTCCTGGGTAGACTCAAACTTGGTGACCCTGCAGCAGATAAGTGAGTTTGAAAAACGGATGAACAGATCACTGGATGCATGGATGGATGGATGGATGGATAATTGCTGTACACCTGTCTTTAAGGGAGAACCTGCGTACATCCAGATGCGTTGCGATTGTATACATAATCAAAGCACCAGTGGGAGCAGAACTTGACCATCTATGTATCTGCATGCCTGCAGAGATACGCTTCCCACTGTGCCATACAGTATATTGTTGTTATATATCTGGAACAGCACTACGTGACTATCTCACACCCACACGTACTACCGAAGGCAGCCATGTCTGTTCCCAAGCAGACCAGGGCCGGAGTCCTGATGGACACAGTGATGAGGAAAGCATGGTTTGTAATGCAATGCAGTGTCTCACAGTGGCATATTATATACGAAATGCGACTGAGAATACAATAGTATGACCAAAACTGTGTCATTCCAGGCGGTGTAATTTCAGTTTACCATGATTTAAACATGTTCCCCTTTAAGTTTACCGGCCGTTGTTGGACAGACGTGAAAACAGAGGACCACTTGTGTATATGAAAAGTAATTACACATGAAATCACGTATTAGTAGAAACTAGCTGATTTTCTAGCTTACTGTCTAAATTTTCGGAACGGAAGCAAAGCCTATTCCGGTCGCATTAACGGTGTTTGCAGCACGGCGATGAGAATTCAGATGAAGTAGCCAGATTATACGTATGAATCATTGATGCACTGCAAAGACGTGTGTATTCTGAGAAGGCACGGGGGGCCGGGGGGAATTCAGCGCAATGCCAGGCTTCCCGGGGGGGATTCAGATATGTCACGATTGGTCCAATCGCTGCTGCAGCACTGGTGTGGAAACACACCGTGGCGTATCTCTCTGTAATTGACGACAGCCCCTTACTTAATGTGAGCAACGGAGAACCGCGTTAACGCTGACACGTTGGCGTCTAATGAAGGCTCGGACGCCGCAATAATCACTTTTCCGCTGTTTGATTTAGAGGTGCCTTCCTGATGTGTGACAAAAAACTACTGGGAAAAAAATACGACTAGGTGACACAATTAGTCATCCAATCTGTTCATATTCATGATATTAACAACCCACAGATATAATAAATAATGATGCCTACAATATATTCTTCGCGATTAATTATTTTCCTAATGCAATACATTTTATTTCTGAATATGTTTAACATCTTTTTACCCAAAACGACTGATTTAGACATTTCAGGTCGACATAAATTAGTAAAATCTGGCTGTTTATGTACACATAAAACACCTGATTCTACGGACCAGGAGAATTATTAGATAGTTGTGGTCTGGACAATAGTGGTCTGGAAGTAACTGAATATTAACGCGTTTGTTATATCGCTTCAAAACACATATTCCGAGTTAATTCCTGCACCAAATGCATCCCTATGGAAAAACAAACCTACGCGTCAATAGCTTGCAATTTGAATAAAGGTCTTTTAAATGACACTTTTGATGGGAGATAGATAAGGATAGATCTTAAAGGGTCGCTCGTTTCCTACGAACCAGGTTCGTGCACCCCCGGGTTGTCGGACATCTCCAGCACCAAGAGCTCCCTCCCTTCGAAGCTCTCGCCGATGGTGTAGATCCGGCTGATGGTGGGACACTGCAGCCATACCGACACTAGGGACTTCCTCAGCTCCTCGTAGCGGTGGTACTCGAAGGAGATGCCCCCGTCTTCGGCGAAGCTCTCATCCGCACTCGCACGCTTCTCCTCTCCGCATGACAGCAGCGCCAGAGTCCCGCACAAAGCGATTAAAAAGAGCCGCTTCATGTCTGCGATGCCGATCGCCCTGCCTAGTGTGACTCCCCGGTCTCCTCTGTCCTCTGCCCGCTTAAGGATGCGCTTTACTACCTGTCTGCACACAACTAGGACAACATTGCGCATTGGATACACGGAGCGCTGAGGTGCTCGGGTGCTAGAAACGGGAGGGGCGCGGCTTCGGGGGCGGCGTCTAATGTAAATGGATCAAAAATAGCCCCTAAAAACCATCCGCTGGAAAGTGCCCTGTAATGTATCTAGTGGAATACGATTATTATCGCATAAAGAATATCAGCCATCCGCATTATCCCGAAATTCATATAGGCTACATTAAAAATACATTATAGATTAGGTGATATGACCATTTAAATATATACCTTTTGTATGTATAATTTTTATATATATTATTTATATACCTGACCATTTAAAATATACATTTTAACGATCACGTTTATGTTTTGCATGTGTTTTGGTGTTTTCGGTAAGAAAAAAAATCTGATATAATCAGTGACTGAATTATATTATTTTTGTAAGGTTATTGTTTTTTTCGTGCACAGTTCCGCTAGGTTTGTGATTATATTGATTTCTACAGATGACGTCTGTTTGACTAGGCTTCCTTAGCCCAATAGCTGCCCTAGTCAATTTTTGACATGTTTAATTGCTGCCGGGTTGAAATATAAGCAATTATGTTGTATCAGTGATTAAAATTAACCAGTACGTTGTCAACATTTTCATTTGGTAAACTGGATCTCTGAACCCTGCCTCTGGTTTCTTACCATCTTTCGTATTTTTAAAGCATCACCTTCCTGTGACGAAATATATTCCATTAGTAACGATCTTTTATCTGAACCGAATCACATCCGAACGCTCCCATTAATCTGGGGTAGCCGTCGACAGCGGGATTCTGCTACCAAAGCACTTAACAAATCAACTGCACCTGCCCTTTGTCCTTATAAAAAAATAACGTATTCAACCATTAGATTTAACTAACCTCTTTTCCGGTCAGTATCACTGTGATCTGGAGCCGGTCTTAGGATGTGTTGGGCATAAAGTATTCAAGGACAATGTTCGCACAGATAGTTATATACGCATTTAGACACATTGTATGCTTCCTATTCATATTCCACCAGGAAGGACACATGGAACTCTCTCCCTGACACAGAGGCAAACCCCAAATGGCTTGAGGAGGCCGTCACCAAGGGTGTAGGTATGGATTCAACATTGGTGTGGACGGAAAAAGGCTGACACCCCCCCCCCCAAAAGAAAAATAAAAAATAAAAATCTCTCCGACCATATTGGTAGAGAGAGATTCACACCCAAATGTACACCCTTGGCCAGGATATAAGTGTACAGGATGAGACCTACAAAACAAGCCAGTAGCCATAAATAAATTTTGGTGGGGGTCTTTAGCTGATTTTGATTATATTATACACAGACACACACTCATAAATTGAGAAATGAGAAACAAAACATGGTGCTGTGGTCTCGTAATTTTTTCCAGAGCTCTTCGAGCACGATTTATGCCTCATATATGCACCTGTGCATATATTCTTATAGAAAAGAATCGGTTATCTAACAGCTGACACTATGTGAGTCATGAGAGGAGAATCAGGTGCAGAATAAACAACTGGAAACACCTTCCACGCCTCCATTTTCACACGGAATTACGGACCTCAGGTATTTTCGAATGTGCTATTTCATTTGTTAAAGCATTTTAGGAAGTGATGTTTTACACTTTGTAAATGATGAGCTTTAAAAGCTACTCAATATCAGGTTAATAAGATATTTTTTTAAATCATATTTATCATTTTATAATGATGTAATTTATATCTTAAATGAGCAAACACACGCATAATTCAGGTTTGGGCCCATGGTGTCCATTCATCTTCAGCATCATGTCTGATTGATGTTCTAATGACCGATGATCTCATCCCTACAGGAAGTGCCATCCATCCAACCAGCTCCAAGACCTAGATAATGCATCTCCGATCCCTGCCAGTGAGGGGGGAGAAACCATTTCAATAATCCCTTCAGGATTTCGTAACACAACCCTGCTTACATCTAAAATACAGGCACGCCTGTTTGCTTCTGTGATTCAGAAGTTCATAAAATGTCACTGGGATGGCGCCCCGTCCTGAGTAGCCTCTGGGATAGGCTCCGCACCCCAACCCCCCCCCACGACCCCACGAGCAGTTACAGAAAATGTATGGATGGATGAGCGTCACTAGAAAACTCTGACATCCACACTGCAATGCTAAGTGCTTTTCCTGTCCAATTAATAAACACTTTAACATTTATAAAATGTTCTTTTTCATGCAATGTGTAATCAGATATACAGGAACACAAAAGAAAGATTCCGGATATAATTGTTTGGGCCCTTGAACTAAGTCCCAAACCACAGAGACTCCTGGGATGCTGGCTGAGCCCGATCTCTCGCCACAAACGTCTCTTACTCGTACGTGACTTTGGACAAAAGTGTCTGCTAAATAAATAAACCTAATTGTGGCTAAAAAGAATCACATGCGGCTTAAGAAGGAAGAATTATGGTTTGGACTGTATATTTTCATTGATGTATTGTATCATTGACTTGTTTGAGCGTGGTGGAAATGTAAACACAAAGCCAGTTAAGACTGCAATAACTGCTGTGACTGACCTCACTGCTATGCAGTATAGCGCCACAAAGCTTTTATTGTAAATCAAGTCTAAATGCAAAGTCCTCTTAGCATCTAAGGCTTGAAAAGCAGAACTTCTTACCCAGAATTCAACACCAAGAAATTGTTACAATAGTTACAAATACAATTAAGAGAGCAGGGTCAGACAGTCACTGGAGCAGTAATGATCCAGGGCCCAGTGGTGACATCACTCTGTTTGGACCACAGGATTTAACCCAGTCAGCTCCTGATCACAGGCACGCCCCCCCAAAACTCACACAAAAATGTTCTGAGGGCAGAATGGAAAATGACTGGCTCAGAAACGTAAGCAATCAGATTGTAGGGGAGGCGGGCCCAACCAATCAGATGTCTTAGTCCCACCTCCTCTAGTTGCTTGGACTCACTTCCTCTACAATGTGATTCGTTACCTCTTTGAACCAATAATTTTTCGATCTGCCCGTAAAACATTCTTATTTAAGTAAAACTCCTACGAGCCCGATACAGGCACACACTGCCTCCTAACCTGCTGAGAACCCCCCCCCCCCCCAAAAAAAATAGCATACTCAGTTTTTCATGAACTTTTTTCCCCACTTACACAAATGGTATCGAGAGATTATGGGATATTTCGAAGTGAAAAGGCGACAACAGCCATTTTGGGAAAAGGCCAGCCACATTCCACATCCCATTAATGACCTGGCTCTTCGGAGCATCATATTTGGTTTTAGTGGATGTGACAAAAGCGCGAAAATCAGGTTTAGCATCCAAATAAATCTGCAGATTCTTTATTTATTCGCCGCTTCGTCCCAGCAAACATGGGGCTGCTCTTTTTATTGCTAAACGTAGGAGTTTTTTCTGTTTCCCCGAAGGCACGTATTGTCTTGGGAAAACAACAGAAGTACAAAGACACCCAATTCTGATAAATCTTCAGTATATCTTACAGGAGGATGACAAGCCAACACTGTCAGGAAAACAATGGGCGTGGCTTCTCAATGTGCCAATCTCATGTCTTTACTGTCACCCAAAGTGACCTCCTCATCTCAAAACAAAGGAAAGTAATAATTCGCTCAGTGCATTTCTTACTGCTGGCGGTCATTTTCAGATTCAGCATGTGTACTACATCTGAATGACATCTTAAAGAACTTTCCAGACAGGCAGAAGGCAAATAACACGCATAGCTGGAATGGCTGAAGAACAGTCTGCAAATACAGCCCTGTAAAAGTTTTAAATGTTCCAGTGTTTTAATTTGCATGGTTTTAGACTACTTTAGGCTGGAGGAGAGGATGACCGCAAGCAACAGGGTTACTTAAAAATAACCACTAAATTATAAACCCTCATTTATACGGCTTTCCACACTGTTACGCTGACATACACCCACCTGACCACAGTGTTACTATTTCCCTAAAAACTTAAATATACAGAGTGTGACTAATTACATCCTAAAATTAAATTGCGGCTTCATTTCAGACTATGATTCTGTGCAGCGTTTCAGTCAAAAAAAAAAAATCTTGTCACGCCATGGTCTTTGAATATGAAAACTATAATTTTTCCACAAGCAATGTTAGCAGAATCTCATTCATAAACAGACCATAACGTTATAAAAGAATCATATTATAGCAAATCGGTGTTTTTGCATCAGTGTAAAATACTTTTAGGGTAATTGTTACCTTAATAGATTAGAAATTAAAAAACTGACTTTTAGACACAATGGCTTGCCTTGCACTCAATCTACCAATTTACCAGCACAAAAAAACACAAAACAGACAGCATAATACAAAAAGACGATGGATAAAGTGCTCTGTGAAATACTAACGTACTTTTTACATTCTCCCTTACATGCATACAATCTACATCAAGCAAAGCTTCCAAACTTCGTGCACTTACTGTCACACAGCTCCTGTCTGGCTCGTTGCTACGATCCGCACTACCATAACAACATGACTTTACAGACCTTTAGCTATCTCATACTTTCCCAGTACTAAAGGCACTGTGTTTAAATATAATTTCTGAGGGTTATACAACCAAAAATAGTGATTCGGTCCATGCACAGAAACCAAGCCATGTGATTTTAATTTTAAAAAGATTCTCTTCAAAAAAGATTAGGCTCCCAACTGTGGAAATTTGTACCATACTGACTACTAGTACTAATAAATATCCCTGTATTAGCAGAGGTAATGCAAAGTGTTAATTTTGCAGCTCATAAAAAATAGCTTTTTATAGCAATTAGAAAATAACCAAAACTATTTTAATTAGATTAGCAAAAATGGTAATTGAGTTTAAAATCTCAGTGTGGCAACACAGGGGTCTGGAAACTGCAGATGGGAACCTCACCACAATTTAACCTGCCGTGAGCACGCAGAGCCGTGTCTGTTGGTCTAAAGTCAATTGAGCGACAATGAGTGAGAGGGACCAGGATAAGCCCCGCCCCCTCCCCATGTGGCTTTTCACTGGGTTTTCTTCTCTTCCAGTTTGCTCTGGTATTTATTGTACTGCCAGTCCGTGCCGAACAGCTTGTCCCACCATGTGAAGGTGGACGAGTAGTTCCCCATGAAGTTCATATGATGGAAGTCATGGAACCGGGTCCCCGCGTAGAACGGGATGAGGTGCAGGGGGTTCAAGGGTATGTCATACCCGCTGCAAGGCAAGAAGGGCATGTTTCATTCGTTTCACATGCATTCTGAATGCAGTCAATTCAGCATCTTCCTGCTACACGGTGCCACCTAGTGGTCTACTATGTAAATAGCACATTCATACTTATAAACAATTTACAGCAGGACAGGTAAATTTGGCAGAGGCTCAGAGATTAGCCTTAAACCCCCTTTATGTGTGAGAGTTTGCATGTTCTCCTTGTGTCTCACATCCAATGACATGCAGTTCGGTATCTCGAAATGAATGATGCGGGAAAGTGTGCTTGTGGGTGTCTTGCAATGGACTGGCTCCCTTCCTTAGCTACCTGGAATAAACTCCTAACCCTAACCCGAAACTAAATACATAATTTGAAATTGTATGGTTAGACTGGTGGGAATGTGCCTTTGTGCATTTGAATTAGTTTAATTTAAAATCTATCAACGACTGCACAGTTAAAATGAAGACTCTGGGAAAATAGCTGGATTCAGAAGAATCTCCAAAGCTAGAGCGCAACGTCTTCATTGCCCTGTTGCAATTACACACTTATTCTATAGCCAAGAAACGTCACATTATACACAGTATCCAATTAGCATAAATGACCACATGTGCTCCATATAGCATTTCCTCATACCTCTGACTGCAAAACCCATGGACACACACCGCTCTTCAAAATCCTTAAATCAAGTTCATTTTCTGTGCAGATAATGACAGTACCTATGGACATCAATGGTCTCGAGCAGCCGGAATGTGACCCAGGCCCAGAGCAGCATCACGTGATTGCAGAAGATCATGATGCCAATGAAGAAGCCAGTTCCCAGGATGATGGTCTCCAGCGGATGAGCGTATTCCGCCTGCATTCCAAACGGAGACTACGTGGGAAAAACACAACAGGAGACCAGCGAAGCATCCGTTACAAGAATTCTGGAAATAACGTCAAAAACGTCCTACCAAATGAACAGACAATATCCCAACTAGGAAAGCTGGTTTGCTGCTGGAAGAGATGTTGGTGTGGCCAACAGGTTAGCCCATCCTGTGGTCTGTGTGGATTCCAATGCCCCAGTGCAGTGATGGGGACACTGTGCTGTAAAAATGGTGCTGTCCTTACGATAAGACATAAAACTGAGGTCCTAAAAGATCCCGGGGCATCTTTCGAAAGAGTAAGGGTGGTACCCAGATGTCCTGGCTAAGACTGACCACTGTGGCCCTATCAAGTCTGGCCTCCTAATAATCCCCTATATCTAATTGGTGGATTCTCTCCAGCCCCTTCACCTTCTTAGCTACTGTGTGCTGAGCATGCTGTATTTCATCTGATGATTTGACCCTGTTTCCATTGGTTACTGCCACACTGATTCCTATTGGGTTAAACCAAGCAGTGATTGACAGCTCGTGGTAGTTCCACTCACCATAGGTATCAATACAACATTCCTAGATCAAGCACCTGATGCTCATGCAGATTGTCAGTAAGAACAAGATGATTATAGTTAGTGGTGGCAAATCAGGACATTTTCGACAAGGTGTCTACCGATACATTTAAGGGGCAAAAAAAATCAAGACAAGAATGTTTAATCTGGTGTGCGTCTCAGTGTGAAACTTAATGCATGACTCTGGTGAAGGCCAGTGAATAGGACCATTCATCACTCACTGTGAACTCATGATGAACTTTGTGTATATACTTGTAGAGCCTTTTGTGATGGAAGATCCTATGGAGGAAATAATGCCAGGTGTCTTCTATGACAGCACAGCCGAAGCACTGTCCCAGCAGGTAGGGCCTTTGAATGAAGACAGATACCCTCAGTAACACCTGAGAAAGGTACAGCGCCCCCTGCCATAGCCTCCAGTACTGATCAAATATCAAAACAAGGCAAAGACCAGTTTGGCTAAATGACGTTTCATGCTGTACTTTTCGACCCCACTAGATGGCGGTCTTGGTTTGCTTTAGGGAATACTTTGAGCAGTTTTTTTGAACAAAGGGCACCATCTAGTGCTGTCAGACAATACAGCAAATGGTTCATTAATCTTCATTTGGCCAACACTAGCAAAGACAGGGCACCTGCTTTGTGTGATGCAGGTGACCCTGATCAGAGGAAGTAATTATGCAAACGTGAGGACAGAAATAAACAGTTACCATCTGGGCATGGAGTCCCAGTCATAGGGGATATTGAAGAACTCTGTGAAATAGTAGGTCCCACATATCATAGGCAGCTGAATACAGAAGTGGCTGAACATGAGCATCTTGAAACATTTCCACTGTTTTTCCCACGTCTCAGGTTTATCCTAAAAAATAATAACTAACATTAATGGAAACAGATGGGGGTAAAGGTTTTAGGAAATCCATGTATCCATTTTTTTTACACCAGCGTGTCTTATGCAAGGTCGCAGGGGTCCGGAGCCTATCCCAGAAGCTATGGGCGCAAGGCTGTGAATAACCCAGGATGGGTCACCAACCCATCACAGAACACACACACCTACAGATAATATAGCAACTCCAATTCACCGTAGCATGTTTCTGGACAGTAGAAGGAAACTGGAAATTGGAGTGGTTTTAGGCAACGTGTAGATCAATAAGGCAAATGTTCTGAAATTACCGTTTAGTTAAATATTATATTTAAATACTAACTACAAGCTACACACTTGAAATTTTCAAAATAATAGCAAATTACTCATTAAAACAACCCAAAAGTCCACAAGAAAATCCTAATACTAACAAAATCCAACTTTATATGTAACCATCATGGATAGAGAAAAGATTAACCACATCATAACTACACAGACATACCTGAATTTTGTACTTCTGCATGAATGGGATGAACTGGAAGATGAACCCAGGCAGACAGAAAAGGAAGTAGACGACTTCGTGGACTAAGAGGGAGCCCCACGTTGCAATCTGAAACTTGGTGTAGTTGTTCAGCATGTACTCCCAGGCACCTCTCAGGGGCTCCTGAAAGGGATTCCTAGGAAGCATGGAGTCCACATACTCCACCGCCAAGTAAGCCGGACCCAGGATGCGGGCCGTATTATTTATTTCCATCGTGTCAACCCCCTCTGCTCCTGCAGGCGCAATGATCATCATGATCAGCAAGGAGTGAAGGCGTCCCGCTCTAACTTTATTCTGTCGTGATTCCTGTCTGATGTTATACCTCATATGTGCAGCTGAGTAACTGAATATTGAGCAAAAGACGTGTCAAAAACAGACATGTTAATGTTAATATACCATCACCGCTTCAATTTTGCCGATAAAAGCATCGCTGTCAATCTACTCGTTTAGACACCTAAATAGAAATATTAACGAACTTGCGATGCAGATTAACGTTAAATACTTAGAAAGAGAACATGTATTTATTATATATTAGCATATACACAGCATGGGAAAGTAACCAAGCAAATGCAAATACATAATAAACCATATTCAAAACAAGACTTCAATCTGACACAGCGTCTGACACTGCGCACCTGGCAAACTTGTTCCAATTCGAATCAGCAGGAAAGAAATATTAATGGTAAGAAGTGAAATATGCCGGTAAGGTTAGGTGTATAATTCTTTAATATTATTATTAAAACATGACAGCGACCCGATCCCCGCTTACCTTTCAGCGCCGTCCACCTGAGCGAAGGAACGTCAATGTATTTAATGTACAGGCGGGCCGCGAACGCCCATTGGCTGAAGGGAGAGGAGACTGACGTCAGCGCGTACAACGAGCGCCATGATTGGCAAGGAGCATGGAGTGATAATAGTGAGACGGTGGGTCTCCGCGTCACCGACCAATGGTCGGGCGGCGTCATTAGCGATTATTTGCATAACTAACAAAACTTGATGCAATGGCAGAAAGTAGCGTATGACCGCAAGCTTACTATTGGCGGTCGAAGGTGTATGATCCACACCTCTTTATGTTATCATCCCATATATGCAGATTACGTTCCCAAAAATCGGAAGAAATACCGCACTCTGCTACTGCATAGCTTTGGGCCAGTAACACGAAGCTTATAAAATCTACATTATAAAGCAAAACCAGGAAACCTCGAATCCAAATACAAGAAGCATATTTATTAATAATAAAAAACATGTTATGAAACATTAGATCAAATATCATTGCACAACATTCCTCTTTATACGGACATTAGACAATAATTAACTGGTCAAGGACGGAAAAAAATAGGAAGGAAAGAGAAAGCAATAAACGACTGGTAATTTCAATAAGGTTCAAAATAGCACGTCACATTCATTGTTCACTCACATACAGCAGTAGTAAAAACAGCAGCTACGATTAATGAGCCGATTATGACCATGCAGATCTGATTTCAAATTCAGGCAACCGACGGAAATCTGCAGTTACATGCATGCCGAAGCATTCCAATGAGATAACACAATGAAATGCACCAACCGTGGCCAATACTTCGAAATAAAGACGCAATATAAAAATGAAGAGTTATGTAGTCGACTTTTCTAGCGCATGATTATGGCGTCTGAAGTCTCGTGATGGTTTATTCGGAAAATCCTTCGAGATCGGTATTAATTAGGCATATTCAAGTTCATGTCTTTAATACGTTAAACGTGTCATCTTTATTATTCCTGTACCATGCCAATGTAGCGCAGCGCCTTAGTTGTAAGTTGTCCTTGGACTTCAGTGTATCAAGGCAAAAGAAAAAAAAAAAAAACTAAATCTAAATCAACCACTCAGTTGTAAGCTGTTCTTCATTAAATCAGATTAAATCATCCCTTACAACAGCAAATATTCACTGACAGTTTTCAGCTTATAATTCAACACAATATCTTTTCATGGATAATTAACCCATATTTTGCTTCAAACTCAAACTGACCACCTTGAGATCCGCCGCCTGGTCCCACGGGAAACTTAGCGTTGCACCAGTTACATTTCACTTGTGTTTAAAATGTGTTTATGCTAAGTATCTTCTCACAAGTTAAGTGTTAATGGTTGATCCCATGTAGTGCTCCCGTTAAGTGCAGCATCTGCGTGGCCGTCCGCTTCTTTAGAGAGGAGCCTGCTTCACACCGTCTCAGGATGTAGCAGCCCCAAGAAGCCTCAGCCTCTCAAACTGCGTCGGCAAAGCAACAGCTTTCAGCTTCAAAACAGCAGCAAGTCCACGCCTCATCATAAAGGCTTGTCGATCACTGTGACACCTGACAGGGAAAAAAAAAGACAAGTTCTTTATCCACATGTAAACAGGCCCTTTTCCTTTTCCTTGTACAATGCTCATCACAGTTCACCTAGAGACAAGAGTCCTTTTTCGTTCAAATCCCAGAGAACGTAAGCTCACATCCATTTTATCAATTTTGTGAAAATGATGTTCCCCACTAGATGGCACTGTTTAAAAACCATAGAAAATAACCTAACCAAACAACTGCAATGGTACTGCAACAGAATACTTATTCACAACAGAAGCACAAGCTAATGTAATGTATTCCCCTACCAAGGAAACACATGCACACTAAGAAAAATTTTAAAAAATTACTCAACATTATATTATATAAATACCAAATACCTTATGTACTAATACCAAATGACCAGTATCCAATCACATACCTATGGATATGTCAGATTGTTCCATGCATTACCTGCGTAACTCCTGCCAGTACTCATGCAGGAGGGTAAAAGGGTCCATTTGTCTGTGCTTGGGTTGTAATACTCCACGGATGCCAGGTTACAGGATCCGTCGTCTCCCCCGATCACGTACAGTAGATTGCTGACTGCGCAGACTCCTGAAAAACAGGCTCTGGCTCAAACTGTTCAAAAATTAGCCATCGTGCTGCAAGTGCCACAGTGATCAAAGTGATTCCGGAGTGGGGGTGGGTGACTACCCAGATGGGAAGCTAACCCAGCATAGTGGACAAATCGACAGTCGTGAGTTCATTGATCTGTATGTCCTACAACAGGAAAGCACAAAGATACCTCTAAAAATTCTCCTCTACTAGCCTGAAGCCTCTATGTTCCCTGAATGTTTTTGTGCTATTAGTGTTTTGTGTTATTAGGTTCTTACTTTGTTACTAGTTATTCTGTAGCTCTTGCTCCAATACTGCTTACAGTCATACCTGGGCATTGACAGGAAGCTCAGTCTAGCTGTGCTCATGCCTAGTTGATGGCTGGACCACGTGTTTGCAGTGGTGCCATCTGCCTCGTTTGTATGTCACTTTGGACAAAAGTGTCTGTAAATATGGAAATATAAATGAGGGGGAAAAAAGACCTAAAACAGACCACTGCTCTACCGCATGAGGTGAACATGTGAGGTGTTATTTGCGAGACCACAGATCCATCTGCACAGTGAGTGACCACTGCAACCAGCAAATATTACAATAGCTAAAGTTAAACTGTCTGTCACTGTTAGAAATCCTGCAGACCAGTATCAGTGAATAACATTACACCATTGTGCCTTAAAGGCTTTGGGCTAAAAAGGAACCCAAGAAGATCATTGTTAACAGAGAACACAAGAAACATTGTCCTCTGGTTAACAGACTTAATAAAATAAAATAAATTATAAAAATAAAAAAAGCTGCCTGCCAATGGGTCTGTTGTCAGTAATAAAGAGTACATCCGCTGAGAATCAAAATCTGAGAATTCCCAAGCCATAAGCACTGGGGTGCAGAGTAAAAAAAAAAAAAAAAAAAAAATGAGGGAGTCAACCACTAGGTGGAGACAAAGATGTAAGAATCACAGGGGTAATGTCAAGGCCAAGGTTTCCTATTGAGTGCGGAGAGTCTGCAGAATCTCCTAATGAAGCCTCCAAAATATATTATCAGATCACTGCTCAATACATTCTAGGGAGAGGGAAGACAAAGTATCAGAGCTAGTTGTTTAAGGGTAGGACAGCACTGGTAAAGTTACTGCTTTTAAAAAAAACTTAACAATTAATTCACCCATTCATCTTACAAGCGCCTATCCGGCGATGGCGAGCAGGGAAACCCTAAACCTAATTTTAAAAAATTACTTGTACGCAATTTTATAATTCATAAGTAATTATTTATTCATGGGAGCGTAAAGAACCATTCTTTCGTGAGAGCAGCGAAATGAACAAGCCCTGAAATCGATTACAGAATTGAAACACATTTCTGTCGTGTAATTTAATTGGTTTGTGGGACTGGCAGACAAACTGCGAGCACCTGTGCTGATTTTACATGGGATCAACCATTAACACTTAACTTGTGAGAAGATACTTTAATATTTTCACAGCTGTATATGTACCTATTATATTTTGTGTACATTTCTGTGCGGGTATTTATGCATAATTAACACTGATAGCTGCTTTTATTACTCAAATATTTTTAGCTTTGTATATTTTATATTCATATCTACTATGATATTACTTTCAATTTTCTTTTTTCACAGCATCTGGAGGAAAGATCAAACTATGAATTTCACTGTGTATGATTCTGGGGAAAATAATATTAATACACAATAATTTTCCCCCCACTGCACTCACAATTGAAATCATGATTTCCTCTCAGAATTCTGTGATATGCGAGTGATGTATTTCTCGCTTAATTATTATCATCATTATCATTATGTATTATGCATTGTCTTTATGAAGATGGAACAGACAATATGTTAAGATGTACGATTTATCGGTTAAAATATCGGTATCGGCTCCTCACCAGCGTTCCGGCGACACATGTTCATGTCAGCCACCTGCTTCCAGGCATTGGTGGCAGGGTCGTATACCTCGCAGCTCTTCCTCACCAGCGGCCCGTCGTGTCCCCCAACGGCGTAGAGCAGGCCCTTCAGCACGCCGACGCCTGCCTCGCGGTTCAACGGGGGGAAGGATAGGCTTTTCAGCGTAATCTACAGGGCAGCCTCGCCTCCATCACAGAAGGTCAATTACCACAACTACAATGCGAGTTCTGTGGTGGAACGACGTCCTTAGAGCTGGCTAGCACGTTTATATTTCTTGAACTATATTTATTCTATTCCTGTTAAAATGCTGCTCTCTTGCTTCTTATCTGTGCATAAATACAATGCACCATAAATACAAACCGAGTCTAGCCTGCCTGTCCTTCTGTGAAACTGTATCTGTCAATGCCATGTGTGTGACATTGTGGTGCTGAGGGAGCATGATTTTGGGCAAAGGGGGTGAATCTGGCATGCAGGTCATACCCGGCAGGAATTCATAGTAACAAAACCCACACTGACCCGCCCCACTGCGCCGTGTGCTCATCTCCGAAATGTAGGTCCACTCGTTGGTCTTGGGGTTGTACGCCTCTACGGTACTGAGGCACTGCCTGGTGGCCCCGTCATACCCGCCGACCGCATACAACATGCCTGCAGGCACACAGACATGTCAGAGGTCCCTGAGAGGCCCAACATCCCCCCCCCCACCCAGCTCAGCTCCACCCTTTCTCCACGTGACTCACCGCCCACCACACCAACACCCACGCTGCTGCGTCTGGTGTTCATGGGCACGATGTGAAACCATTCGTTGGTCTTCGCGTTGTAGGCCTCCACACTGGACAGACCTGCCATGAATAATGTGGGGGTGGGGGGGCAGGGGGTTACTCTCCAGCCTCCCCAGAACTGCCCGAAAAGTTTTGCAAAAACTCATCAGAATACTGCAGTGCAAGTTTCACAAAGCAAAGCTCTAAACTTATTTTGCCTTTAAATCAGGGCTGACAAAGTTATAACACATTATTCCTTTCACTGACTTTGCGCAAATTTTCAGAGCCCAATGGGAGAGCAGTAGGCACAAAGATTGACTGCTGGCAAACAAATTCTTCTAAATCACGATTAAATCGCACACCTCGGCGATCGATCGAATGATTGATCACATATACAAGTGTGTTGTAGTATCATCCAAAACTTTTTATAGCCTGAATATTCAGTACAGAAATTAAATTCTATCAAAAATCTTTGCTCAAACTATTCTCCCTTTGAGGTATAAAAATTAAGCAAAATAACACTTTATAACACATTAGTCTTAACACTTTAATCTTATAGTTAACTTTGACAACCTGATTTTAAATACTATGAACGTTAGTGACAGGATCCTCATGCCAGTCACAGACTTCTTTATTCTTTTTTTTTTTTTCTAATTACATACGAGGAGGAAATGCATAGTAATAATAGGGAAATCAAGCTGTAAAACCTACAGAAGGCAGAAATTATCACCCATCCTTTACTCCCATTGGCCAGCATTAGGCAGCAGCTGATTCTACTTGCTAATCCCACCAATCATCATTTTCAAAGCCTCATTTCACCCGCTCCTAATGAGCAAACAGGGATGATCACAGGCCGGAGTGCCGAACCTGTGCTTCCATCGAAGCCGCCGACGGCATAGAGGAGTCCGTTGAGCACCGCTGAGCCCAACGTGCTGCGTCGGTCCTGCATGCTGGCCACGCATGTCCACTGGTCCTTGGCTGGGTCGTACGAGTCCACGGTGCGCACCCTCAGGGAACCGTTAAAGCCACCCACCGCGTACACGATGCCACCCATGTAGACAACACCTGGGCAGGGGAACAGGTTCAGAGGAGGGCAATCAGACTGTGACTAAAAGCCACTGCCATACAATACGAGTTGCTGCTAAATGGAAATATGAAATTACAGTTGATTACACTGAGCTGGATACCCAAACTCATGCCAGTCAGGTTCAATTGTTGCAGCTGGAACAATTTATGATCCCCAAATTTCATGTTGATCTACCTTGCAAGCCAAAACCAGCTAAACACACACTCTCTCTCTCTCTCGCTCGCTCGCACACACACGCGCGCACCATTTCAGCCCAGCTCATAAACAGCACACATCTTTAAAACAGCTGCACATGATCACGCACTTACATTTGTCTGTCTCCCCACTAACCCCCCCGCCCCCCCCCCCAAAACAAAAAGTCCAAAACATAAAAAGTGTGTGTTTGTGGTGTGGGGGGGGGGGCACCTATTTCCACATATATACACGGATCAGAGGTAGAAAGTTCAGCCTCAGAGTACAAATACAGACCAAAATTTTCAATCAACCAATTAAGTATAAAGAGTCCCCTTCACGGAGTACTCAACTGGCTGGATGAAACAAAACCGTGGTCTGGATTTTTACTTTCTGAACCTGAGCGTGGGGGCGCCCCCCCGCCCCCCCGCGGGGGGGGGGGGGGGCAGGCGGCGGGTGGGATGGAGTAGA
>JAODLD010000056.1:314305-325540 GCA_026781065.1 Mormyrops boulengeri | reverse complement strand
ATCAGTTTTGTGGTTGCCACGGCCCCCCCCCCCCCCCACATGTATTGGCATGGTTCCAACATTACTTTCATTACCGGCCTGCCTTCTACATCACGTTAAAGAGCTGTGCGATGACATTGTGTACATGAACATTACGGAAACCATTTCTTGATGCAAAGTAACCCCGGTTCATCGCCTGCAGGGGGAAAAAAACATAAATTCTAGCCTGTCGTTGGGGAAAAAACTTAGCATATCGCCGCCATCGGCGTGCAGCGGATCAGCGTGATTTCAGCTTTTGGTGCCCATGTATCCCATTTCAGACATTCCTCTGATTTGTATAAGAGAATCCGACAGTCCACAAAGCTAGGCGCACCAGGCCTGACCCCGTAGAGACATGTCTACAGTAAGGTATCGGTTGCCTTCTAAATTCTTTTGTTTCTGTTGGCAAACATTTAAAAGAGTGAAATTTAAGCTTTTGGCTACTAATGCCCTCAGTTTTCCTAGAAGGAAGGCTGCGTTTGGCTGGAGACGCATCTCACTTTGAAGTTCTTTTGAAGGTGCATTTAATGCTAAGAGATGGTGGGACTCTTGTATTTATCTGCTTTTTTTTCTCTTCATTTAAACATGAATACACACCATTGTATTGGCCAACATTTAGATTTCTCGCATCAAAGTAGTTTACTGCTGCTTTTTTGGTCTTCAAAGGGTTAAAATTAAAATGAAATCCTTTTACTTATTGTTTGTACTAAGTGCGAGCAATTTGGAACGGAACCATCTGTGAAAAAATTTAGGGTTAAAGGCTGTCTATTTCTCAGGCCAGGAATTCAGTAGTGAAGATTAGTGTTTTTGAACATTGTGCCCCGTATCAACTGCTTAAAACCAAAACATACTTTTTATACAAGGTCACTTTCAGACATCAGGAGTGTCTCGGAAGTTCAGAACTATTAAGGGAATATTATTTAGGCTGACACCAACGTCTACTGTTTTGTTAGCATCAAAAAAAAAAAAAAAACCACAAATAAAATGTGCTAGGGGACAGTCCAGCCCAGCCCGGCCCTAGAGAGCAGAGGTATATTTGGGTCCTGGGACTCCCCTGGCACTGATGGACTGAGAGACGAAGTGGCCAAAATGACACGGAAACACAAACATTCGGCTGCAGGAATTCCACACGGTTAATAGGACGCCCTGAAGCAGGATATTTGCACTTAGCTGAATGATTGATTGAAGTGCATTCGGAGGTAGTCGCCCCCCGCCCCCCGCCCCCGCTTGGCGTCTCCCCTCCTCTGAAACCACGGTCATCCTTGTCATCCAAATCTCACAGGAAAGTTATTTGGGTAAGATCTATGCCGGTACTTGGATGTGCCCCATTCATTATGAAAACAGTTGTGTAGCATTAAGCAGCTTTTTACTTGCGTTTCATAAAGGTGTTTGTGCAGATGTGTGAATTTTTGCAGAACATGCTGGCAAAAAAAAAAAAATGTGTAGGCTCACAATTCAGGCTCCGCTTCTTGCCTTCCTAGTGTCTTTTTAATTAAGGTACTAAAAATACGTGGTGACACGTTTCTTAACTCCTTAGTCCGCTAGTCGGATTAACGGAAATGTTGCTTAATTCGGCTGTGCTTGGCGCTCTTGTGTGTGTCGCCTGCTACCGTTCACTGAGCAAAAGAATGGTCGTCCATTTTGGCGAACAAGTGAGAAATGTCACGTCTCTGTCAAACCGCCTTTGTCCCTCCAATGTTTTGCATGTTTATGACCTTTTAGACGCCTCACTCTTCAGAAACTGTATTTTGCGTAGTGTTTTATAGGTATGGTGGAGTCCATTGTCCATCTTCCGCTGTGCACAACCTGCCCATTCTCATTTAGACTATTTCGTTTTTTGTTTCTCTTTTTGTTTGTTTTTTTAACCATGTATGGCTGCGTTGGCGTGACCCTTCAATGGCCTTGTGCTTCGTGCAGCGCAAACATTGCAGCCAAATTAGAGGGACAGATGGGAAATAACTGTGAAGTCATGGTTTACTTTGCGGCCATATTTAGCTGATCGGTGTCAGTTCCTGCTCTTGTTTTTGCTCGTGATGGCTAGGCCATTTATTTAGTTAAAGTTTAGTTTTCGAGGGCACAGGGTGACACCTCATGTATGTGTTTGTATAGAGCTACTTAGATATGTCCATCTATCCATTTTTCCAGTTGTCTTCCAGCCATGTCTCTCAGCCTCCCTTCTAAAGCAGAGGGTTTTCCTTTGTCCTGGGGGGTTACTGCCCCTCAGGTAGCTGGGGTGGGGGGGAGCTTTGGGCCTCAACGTGAATGAGGCGCGGTGTGAAGACATTAAAAGTGTTGAAGGCGGAGGCTGTAAGTGCAGGATATCACAGCTCTTGCGTTTCCTCGCGAGCCCCGCAGTTATCAATCGGGCAGGCCCACTGGGCCCAATCTCGCGGGAGTGGGATTTAAAAAACTGCTCATCGCCGCGGTGCCCCGCTTATAAGTGCGAGATCAAAGAATTTCATAAGATGGGATTTAAATGGCCACATTGGAGGGTTTTGGTTGCCAGTTCATTGTTTCTTGAGCGATTTCCCGTGTTTTATGTACACTTGGCATGTTCTGCACACCCCACCCCCTACAAAAAAACATTTTAACCCATTTAAAAAGATGTATTAGTAAATAAGAGTAAGATTGACTTTATAGGTCCCTGGGGGAAACTCTGGTGATTGATGCTGCTGTCCGGCGCGGCTTACAGACCCAGCCATTGGCTGCCGCGCTTTCACTTTGCAGGACTCCAACTCCCATCGTCATCCCCCAGTGCCTCAATGAACCGTCGCACTCGTTAATTTTTAAGCACCAAAAGTTCGTACGGCGGAGTCCGTTTTCTTGTTCTCTCTCGTTCTCACCGCAGTGCCATTTCATGCAATTTTTATGCATGGCAAGGAAAAATCTTTACTATGGGTATGGAAAAACGACTTGGAGAGCAGTGAATACGCTTTGGCCTTCAGCATTAGTGAGCTGAATCCCGCGCCATCATTTTCTGGAGCTGATATCCTTTACCTTTTATGAGATGTGTGGGATCGTATCAGGAGAAGGCAAATTCATATCCAGGAATTCCACACGGGGGGGGGGGCTGAGTAATTCTGAACACTGAAGTTCAGAGGGCAAAGACCCACTGGGCAATAATGGCCTCTCACCCCTGCCCCCACCTTGTGACCCCACCGGCCCTGTTCTGAGGGCAGGGGGCAGGGCCAGCCACCAGGCACTGATCCAGAGGTGGTCCTCTAATGATTTTACAGCCCACTGTTTGATAGGAGCAATCCAGGATCTGATGTCTCTTAATTGCTTCCCTTTAATCAGCAGCGTGAAATCGCCACACTGCGGGCTGGGGGAGGAGGGCAGGTGGTCCGAAGGTGGGGGGGGGGGCCTCGGGACCCTGGGTCACCTGGGGAAAGTGACCCCTTCCGCTCCAGCCCGCAGCAACAGCAATACCGCCCCCTCATCCGTCACAAAACTTAAACCTGGTGCTGCACCTTTAATTAATCAGCTGTTGATCGTTTTAACAGCAGGGTTCCTCAGCGACTGCTTGTTCTTCACGCCGCTGCACAATGAACCATGGAGCTGTGAGAATATGCTGTAGGTGTGTCTCTGAAGCGGATGTTCGCTGCAGTAGCATGCCGGTTGGCTAGCTATCTCATTTTGGCGCGACGCGTTTTTCCCTGTTCTGCGGACAGGAGGTGAGCGCGTTAGCCTGCCGCTAACTCCTCTCCTCGAACTTTTGTCCCCGCCAGTGAAAGTCGTGAACTTCAACAAGGAGAAGCCAAGTCCGGATGTCAGTCAGGAGGAGAGGATGCACGCCTACTCCGGTCCAGGGAGCATCATCGGCGCGGAAACGGGATTCCGGTACGCATTTCAACGGGGATTCGTTTCCCATGCTCCGGCACTTTGGAATCTAGGGCACTTGCTGGATCAGGATCAGACTCGGAATCCTTTCATTTGTACTGACACACACAAACACAGAGAAAAAATAAATGGATACACAAAATACATAGAATAAAAATGCAGAGAGAGAGAAAAGTTGTGCTATCAATAAATAAACAAACATGCAGGCATGTAAATGAAGGTGAGATGACAGGATGTAGAATTCAAAGTTTTGAGGATGCAGAAATGAAGGTACGAGCATAAAGTTTAGTAGATGAACAAGCGTGGCAAGATCCCATCTCATGGGTCGCCCCAAGCTGCGATCTCGCAGGCTAATTTGAGAAATAACTATGAAATTATGGGGTTCATTTAAATTAGGTATTGTTCCAAATCCTGAGCTAGCCTAACTTAACTTATAAAAATCTGTTTCTTACCGATCACAACATTCTAGGCCTCGGCTTGCAGGCACCATATGATATCAGTAGGTGTTTCACAGCTCAGTAAATCAGCTGTAATTGTAAACGGGGGCCCTGTTGCAGTGCCGCTCTGGTTTGGCACTTAGGGGAAACCTGGCCCGTGAAATGTAGCTCTGGGACGTTGGGGCCAAACGTCACTGAGGCCGGAGTGGTGGGGGCAGCGGGAATAGCCTCAGGTTCCTCTTGGGCAGGCACACCTACTGGGTGGGTGCCGTTTGTGGTGGTCTGCTCATTTTATCTTTTCATTGATGATGGTAATGTGGCCAAAATAAATAGCGTGAGATGCTAGTGAAAAGGCGGAATTGGCTTGCGCTGCATTCCTGGGCCCCGCCGTGTTGTCGCAGCGTATTTGTGCTGAGCTGTAAGTGCACCGCCAGCTGGCGCCCGCGCTTCACCTGGACGTGTTTCCAGACATTTGTTCCGTCTTTATACTGTCTGCAGGGGCATAGAAACTGGGGGAAATGGACCCCCCCCATATTTAATCTGGCTTCATTCTTCCCCCCCTATAAATAGACATTTGTCTTTATATGATTGTTTGCCCCCCCCCCCTCCCCCGAAACCAAACTCTGTTCTACACCGTTGCCTGCAGATTCCAAAAATAAAAACTACCGAATCAAATATTTATTGCAAAATGTTCTTAGAAGCCTGTTTTTTTTCGCACAGGATGTGTGAAAGAATTTTAAATTACTTTAGAGACCAGTAACCATTGACCATAGTATTAAAGTCACCATCAGCAAATTTTATCTGCTAGGTTTTGAGTGCAGCACTTCAAGGCTTGAATTTTTTTTGTTTGTTTTTTCTCCCCCCCCCCATCCTCCTCCCCAAACATGTTTGTGCTCATAGGTGCCTTTCTTTTTTTCTTCTCGTTTTCTTTTAATGTGTTTGCCCACGAAAAAGAATCTGAGGTCCGTACCACTCCACGGTGACCTTCTACGGCATGATTAACATCTACAAAAAGGATGGGTCAGTTTGAAGGATAACGTATCACTAGCATCTCACAGATGCTCATTTGCCAGAGTAAACACTCCTCCAAGAGCCTCTTTCCTATGCCAGGGCGAAATCGTACAGATATTCTATCTGACTTTTCGGAAAAGTCGTGGATGTGTCGTATTAAGTTCATGTCAAAAATTGGCATCTGTTGCGTGTTAACTTTTGAAATGTTTTTTTTTTTTTCTTCCCCCTTCCAGCACATAATTTTTTTCCCCTGCTTGTCAGCTTAACAATTTTTAATTATGCTCATAATTCATGTGTCTTTGGGTATTGGTACTCTGAGTAACACATGCCGGAAATGGTCAGTTGTAATTAACTTTTTTTTTTTTTTAACTTTCTTTTTTTTTCCAGGGAGGGATCAAATTTGGATGAGGTGGTGGAAAAGCAAGCAGACCTGATTGAGTACTTGAAGCAGCACAACAGCCTGCTTAGCAAACGGATCTTGTCTTTAACTTCCCAGCAGATCAGAGACTGAAGAGGAAGAGGCATCAGATGTGGGAGTGGGAACTTTTTTTTTGTTGTTGTTGTTTTTGGCCAAATGCTGGAGTCTTTTGTACTTGAATGGGCACTGAATGTTTTATAAACGTCATAACGCTTTACTACATTATGTTTGTGTTCCATATTCTACACGTTTTAAAGCTTGAAAACTTCTTAATAAAGTGTATATTTATGTGGATCTATTGTTGTTGGAAGTTCAGTTTAGACAGGCAAAATTTTTATTCTTAAGTGTTTCAGGAAAAAATGTAAAGTGCTTTCCAGCCATGGTTCAAAGATCAGAGAACAGTATAGTGTTTTATTTTTGTGTAATGACCCTGTGTAACCTTTAGCTAATGATGTGCAGAAAAACTTTTTTTTGTCTTTAATTCAAAGGGCAAATGTTGTCTGCACGCTCACGTGAAATGGAATGTAGGGGATTTGGCAGGATGCAAACGTACAAGAATCGCTTTTTGGTGAACGGGTGACAATTTCACTAGAGGGAATCCATACTTTGCAAAAAAGCAGAACAACAGGAATTTACCAAAGTTGTCATCTCTTGCATCACAAAAGTGGGTGATTTAAAAGCTGGAACAAGACTTGGGCTAAATTTGTAACTCTAATAAATATCAGCATATAAGATTTATTTATTAAACTGTGCTTAATCAGGCACCGTGGTATCTTAGCAGGGACGGATACTGAGGTTAACAAATTAACATTTTTAGTGCGTGTCTCACTAGTAACGTGAAGCATTTCTGGAGATGTGATTTAATGTTGCTGCCCATAATTTAGCGTTATCGCTGTTCTATAAAACATTTCAGTTTTGTGCTTTATTTGGAAGTTGGAGTCACTTTGCACTGTTAGCTCATGACATACTGCACTGTTCAGATTTTGGGACAGTTTAACCTTCAGTCAGTGTAATTTGCCAGTTATTTGTAATTATGCAGTTATAAGCAGCTCAGGCTCTGTATGGATTTTGAATATTTGTTGTTCCTCCATTGGGCTGATTTTGTAATGCACATAAAATAAGCTCTTTGTACAGTAATGTCTTAATAAATTAGTAATTTCTCCATTTTTGCTTAAAGCTATATATTTGCAAATACCTTAGCGTTTGACCCTTGTGATTTCTCTTTTTTTCAATTTTTATATATATATTTTATTTCGTTTGAGTATCCACTCTCAGCACTGTGAAATAAAACAGTCGAGAAGAGTATACACAATTTATTACAATTACATCAGTTAAACAAGTGCGTTACTTGCATATAAACACATTGGAGTATGTTATAAAATGGTAAACTACGCTTTCCTAGAATGTGTGCAGTTTTTCTGTTAACCCTTGAATTTTTAACTACTCTCTGCAGTCCTTTACATGGTGTGTTTATAAATAAAACCTTTATCTACACTTTAGTAGAATAAACTCAACGGCAATATTTAACATATCGCTTTTACGTGTATTTATGTAGCGTGATCTATGCCGACATCAGCTGTGCTGTTGTGTCATATAAAGCCTAAATCTTTGGATGGTCTTCACGTTTGTGGCTGCGCTGTAGTGTAAGACCTCGCTCTTCATCAGAACTAATGCACATGTATTTACACTGAATATTTTTATGACACAGTTTAAATAGTCAAAATACACAAAAGCTGGCATCTGAAAAACATATTTTTGCATTATTTACAATTTTTCAAATGGAAACCCATAAATTTTTTGTTGTGGTAGCAGTTGCCTTCTGAAGAGAAATCTGTGGCTTGGGGGTTTCTGCTGAGTCTGGGTGACCCCCCCACCGCTTTCCCAGAGGTCACTGCTGCCACACAGCATCGGGACGGCATGTTCCGGAATCACCATGCAACTGAAATATAACCAAGAATGGTGTTAGAGTCCACACACTAGACAGCAGACAAGTTCTCCACCGGGGTACCCAATGGAAGTGTGTTTTGACAACTCTACAAAAAACTACAAAAAGACGATCCTGGTGCAGTTCAGTGTTCAACAGAGTGTTTTTTGTTGCTTTTTGACTTGGTTGCCCAATCACACTGGATTTCCTTTTCACTGCCGCGTTGAATTCACTCAACCGACTTGAGAGATTATGAGGTCACGCGTCTCCAGAATTTAGAGCAACAGTTACCAGCTGGTTTGGGCTGAATGGGGGTCAGCCTGGGCAAGGGTGAAGGTGATGACCCTCTCTTTATATATCACAAAGGCCTAGTAAGTGTTTATAACATTCCCTCAAAATACTGACAGTATATAACAACAGGACATCGTTAGTGGGATTTAAATTGAAGTTTGTTTACATTTGGTTACATTTGTCCTTAAACAGAATGTTTACCATTACTTAAAGACTGAATCCGTAAAAATATTTTAAAGAGATTTTCACCCTCGTTAAATGACTAATTACTCTTTTCTTATGGGCACAACAGGGCATCTTTGTAAGGCACCGTGATGGATACATTGTGGCCAAATTTAGCATGTAAACCTTAGCTACCCCAAAGCTCACGCTACATAAGTATAGTGTATATTCTTCTTAAAGAATTCACCATCCATTTTCTCATCAGCCTAAATATACAATCAAGTAAGAAAGCATAATACTCCTTCCTCTGCTCATGCACATCAAATCATGCACAGTAGACATAAAACCTTCACGGTGAGAACTCATATTGAATTTTATCAATCCTTCGTAAGCGCTAAGCCGCTAGCCTTCTTAAGGATAAGTTCACTAGAAGCCTGCGATAATCCGGCCCACTATACACTGTAATATTTGACAGGTGTTTAAGCCAAGCATACGCAAGTAGGGAACGTTCCAATGTAGCAGGCGGTGGGTAGATGAAGCTCGTGTTGATTAATTCTATTTAGCCACCTGGGGGGATAATAATGCCGTACAGGATGGGACGTTGAGCTTGGCCTGGCATGCTAAGAAAGCAGCCGTGCTAAGGGACTTCCCGCTAATTAGTTTTGGGATCCAACGCTAAGCTCCTCGTGGAATTTTTCCATGAGTTCCCTTGAAAATGGTGACAGTGTTTGAGTTTTTAAGGACAACAATGCAAAGGGAACTTAAAACGCAAGTCACACCGCTGCAGGCGGCCCCCAAGGGCAGTAAAAGGGAAAATTTTACTTGTTGTTGTAGTGTTGGTTTCATATTGAAATTAGCGTCCGGATCGTAAATGTTTTTAAAGGTTTGGTGACACCTCAGAGGCTTGTTATCTTATCAGTCACATGCTACCCTGATCCATTAGCTTCCGCTCGCTCAATTGGCACACTCTGACTACTTCAGATTGGATCTGTGATGATACAAAATGATGACCCTCACCACTTCTGCCTGTATCAGTTTAGACGTCAACAAAGAGCTTAAAGAGCTTCCTTACAATGCAGTTGCTGGTGTAAAGAAATGTACCTCAAATCAGATTAAGGCTCCTCCTGCCTGTTACCCCAGCTATGAGGGGATAGGGGCTGATCATACTATGATCTTTTTTCTGGATACTTCCTGTATTATTTTTTAATTACTGCTGGACTGTAAAATCTGAGGGTGAGAGCCTGCAGACATATGTGCCTCCCTAAATAGAGCAAAACAATGTCGAGTAACCTTAAATATTTGGGAAAAGGTGCATCTGTAAAAATGTTCTAACAGAATCATTTATTAATTGCCAGGGCAAGGGTGTAGGAGAGAACTTGACCCCCTCGTCCCCCCTGATTCCTAAGCCCCTTTTGCCAAGGAGTGTAGATGTAGTTTTATGTCACTGAAAGGAGTCAGGAACGTACCATTCGGTGCTTCAGGGGAACGGTACTCTTGAGTGAAGAGGCATGCATCTTCTGTGTGGGCAGTGATGCCTGTGATACTTTCGCTTCAGATTCAGGAAATCTGTGGAGAAAGGACAAACCACGTGTTGGCAGTTATATCTGCATCGTAGGATGATTTGTAGTGTTATTTCACTCAAACACTGACACGGTAACTTAAGAAACTTCTGCAGACATCCTTTAAAGTTACCAAATGTAAAGCAGGGACATTCTTCTCAGAAACAAGTAAAACATACAAACAGGCAAGTGTTTCCACTGTTAAGAGGAGCGGCGTGCCCTGCTGGAGGTCAGTGCCCCTCATAGCAGCCATTCACTTGGACAGTTTCACTTGGAATGAGGGCTTATTTCAAAGAAAACGGGGCATAATGGGAAGCAGCATAGCTTACCAGGTCAGCAAAAACTCTGGAGGGTGGATTTTAAAAATATTTTAGGACCAGTAAAGTGTCAATTCACTGCAAGACCTGTGATAGTCAATTCCACCATCAAACTTGATTTTCTAAGCAAATAGACAGGTAGATTTCAGAATGCCTGGTAGCCATGAATTATAAGCTTGGCTGGAGCAAAAGTCATTGACTCCACAACATTAATGCAATTCTGATTTATGAGTAAAACTGCATGGTCTGTACAAACATACATATTAGATTTTAAGCTTGGATTTTGAATTAGGTGAATTTGAATTTGATGTTATGAACTACAGTAAAATTAAAGCATTCATTGCTCGTCACGTCATAAAGTTGGACAATCTTCTTTAGGAAAAATATCTAAAAGGTAATAGTTGTAATTTAGTACCTAATTTAATTGAAAACAAAATGAAAATTTAATTGAAAACAAATTGAAAATTTGTCATTTTAAACTGGAAAAGGTTTACTAAAAACATTTAAATTATAACATATTCAAATCCAGTAAATGATAGTCCCACAAAAAAATGTATTAATTTTGCTGGGAAAATATTTGCACCTTCCGACTCACCACTGATGGTCATTATTGAAAAACTATCAGCAAACATGAGGAACTTTACATCATGGATGTTATTCTCAGGCTCACATACCTGGTCTCTGCCCCTTAACTAACAAGAGGAAAGTCGCAAGGAGAAGAAGGATGTAGAAGAAGTTCAGTATCCTCATTTTGGTGCCGGAAGGGGCCGCTGGTCTTCAGGGGTATCCGGGTAGGAGGGTAGCTGCAGAGAAGCTTCCTGGCCAAGGTATGAAGCACGTTTTGGCTAGGATAATGACCACATTCGGTGAGGCTACCAGCTTCAGCCACTGCTGTGCCTCTCTCGTCGCTGGTCCCCTGTCTGCGGACGACTGAAACTGCCCCTGTGTCTCTTACTTACTCCTGCAGACGGAGGAAAAAAAAAGCTTAGTGGCTCTTCACCATGTCAACGGTAATTGTCCAGCTGAGGATGAGCTAGGAAGCCCTTGTGAACAATGAAGCAGCCTCCCTCTCTTTTTATAGCGTGAGGGAGGGGGGTATATGTAAAACGGCTGGCTGGGAGGGGGATCCCAGCCCCATTTGCAAATGTGAGACCTTGCATTGCACATATTGACCCCACATGTATAAGGTAATACAAGTGACAGGAAGGGGGGCCGCCCCGCGGCGGCCGCCCCCCCCCGCCCCGCCCCCCCCCCCCCC
>JAODLD010000056.1:270296-280493 GCA_026781065.1 Mormyrops boulengeri | reverse complement strand
GATTATTGGTTTCTCTATATTTGCTGTACTGTTTGACTGTTTTTGGGTTTGTGCCTGGCATTGGCCTCTCCCCCTGTCCTCGCTGTACCCGACCTTTTGCCCTTGGCTTCCTTTCATGCCCCCCCCCCCCGATGACCCTGACCTACATAAGCAGTTGAAAGTTGGATGGTTGCAAGTGCCTGGATATGTAACTTATTTCTCCCAGCCCCTGCAGAACATCATCTCCCTTGTAACATGTATTTGTATATGCATAATTCATTTTGTTTATAGAGGAAACTTTTGAAACGGCACAAAGCGTAAGGTAATCAGCTTATAGATGTCTGTTTGCAATCCTGATCGAATAAGGAGGTGAAATAAATTAATGATCGATGTCACAGTTTATTTCCCCCGATCTATTTGCATATTATAGTAACGGCATCAGTCATGATAGCACTGTGCCACCTTCTCCTGGGGTGCGACGCGACCATGAAAACAATTTGCTTACCCACGGAAATGACTTGCGAGCCTTGGGGAGAAATATGAGCTGGCGTTACATTTAAGACCATTGAACGATAATGGATAACTGTGGGTTTTTGCGGTACTCCTGAAGAAAGAAGCTTCTCGTATGGGGAACATGCGGAGATGTGTGGCTATGCTGTAAAAGCTTATATTTCCAGAATGCAGTGTAAGTTCTGCGCTGTGAAGGTACTAATAAAGAGATTGGTGTCTTACAGCACAGGCGGGCAGGCGGCGCGTTTTGGGGTCAGCGTGTCAGACGCTGTGGATGGCTCCTTAGTGTCTCTTGACAACATCAGCCTCGTCCTCCCAAAACTGCCATACTGCCGATAGGGACCGCCGCTTCTTTGGGATTGGGGATGAAAAGCAGGGAATTAAAAATGAGCTTCCCAGCCTAATGAGGGGTTATTTAATTTTTTTTTTTTAAAAACCCAAATCGGCTGTGCTCTGATATGACTCAGTGGTTACATCACCCCGCAGCTCTCCTATGAAACATGCATTATGTACGAGAATGAGCATCCTAGAGCACTGGCCGCATTTATAAATATAAAAAGTTGTATTCATTAAGTCCACTAATGTAGTCCATAATCTCATTCACCACATTATCAATCACACTGATAAATAAAGTATTGATACAGGAAAGGAAATTCTTGGTGTACTCGTAGGTAAAAAGTGGGTAGCAATAAAGCCTCCAGGGTTGTGGGTTCAAATCCCATTGCAGCTTTGTGTGTTGAGCTGTGACATCGCCTCCAGATCTTCGTTGTTTTAATTCAGATATTTTGCCCCACAGTTCAAGAACATTCAGTTATATTGGTGTCTCAAAATTGCCCATAGCCTCCTGTTTTTTTTTTTTTAATATTGATTCAAATTTTGATTTTATAGGGCGGCATGGTGGCGCAGTTTCTCATTGTAGTTTCCGTAACGGTAGATGGACACCAGCTGGAAAAAGAAAATCTGGATGACCCAAAAACACCTGGCGTAGAACTGTGGTACAGGAGCTTCAAAAGATGAACCTGTCATGAGGAGAAGCACAACATGCTGCAAAGGACCCCATGCGATGGAGAGAGCTCATTGAAGCCTTATGTCCCACAAGGGACGAAGAGGATTGATTGATTGATTGATTGGTGGTGCAGTGGTTAGCACTGTTGCCTCACACCTCTGGGACTGGGGTTTGAGTCTCCACTTGGGTTCCATGTGTGTGGAATTTGAATTTCTTACCCTGTCGTTATAGGGTTTCCCCCCCACAGTCCAAAGACATGCTGAGGTTAATTGGAATTACCGCATTGCCTGTAGGTGTGCATGTGTGAGTGAAAGGTGTGTGATTGTGTCTTGTGAAGGGCTGGCGCCCCATCCTGGGTTGTTCCCTGCCTTGGGCCCATAGAGGTGGATTTTGATTCGAAAGGAAACTGGCAAGATCACACCCCCACATGTGATGTCATCTTAAAGCCCAAACTATCCAGTTTAAAGAACAACAGGATGTTACAGTAGCATGTACAGTCTGAGAGATATGAGCAAAATCATTATGTCCTCTACAGAGGGCAAAAATGAATTGCTGGATCTCGAGGATATTATGCATGTATGTGTGAGCATGTGTGTCCTGTGATGAACTGGCATGCCAGCCCAGGGTGTCCCGTGTCCCCTGCCGTCCGATTGCCAGGACTCACCTTGACCCTGCACTGAATAAGCAGTTATGGGTAGATATGGGTGTTAAAGTACTGGAATGTCTGTTTTTTTCTTATTTCTTTTGAAATGACTTTTTTGAGCTTTTGACATTTTGCATTTGCATTCAGATCTGGCCAAGGATGACGCACAGAGGAGCCGGCTGGGCATATTTAGCCGTCCAAATGAATCGAAGGCAGTGCGGTGACTCGGGGTCAAGCAGGGTAGATCGGGCGGCGCGGTAAACCCCCGACATCCATAATGCCCGCTTATCCGATCGCGCTGTCCGCATCCTCGAAATCCCCCAGCCGCCCCACGCTCACCGTACATTTCACATTTGATTAATGTTCGCTTGCCCACAAATGCAATTGACAAGCATAATGCTGCCCCACTGTGGGTAATTTAAGCACCTCCCACAGGTATTGGCCTGGCATGTGCACCCTCGCAGCGGCTAGTCGATTTTTGCAGAAGCGGTACAACTTATCCTGCTGAACGGATTTTAATTTATTAATTCGTTGCTTTTCTTAATGTCCGTGCCGCAGTTCCCCGAAGGGCTCTCCATGACAGCAGTCCCCCTTCTGCATCTCAGTTTTTGTCCTATTCATTTTCTTTGGATGCTGTTTGTTTTCAAACATTAAGCGCTTTATTTAAATACCTGTCTCAGTTTCGCGACACTTGTCCCGGTAGCTTCCCGTTAAACGTCTCATTAATAAGGAATGTTTATTGGGTGACGCCTTTGGGTAGCGTGTAAGACGATTGGAAGGTAAAAAAAAAAAAAAAGGCCACGCGAGGAACGTTGCTTAGTTGTTCAAAAGTCCAAGGTTGTTGGCTTTGGTCAGCTGGCTGGCGTGAGGCTGCTTTGCAAACTATCCCAACCCTTTTGATGTAGCTAATTTCAGGTTTATGATCGAATAATATAGAATTGCCATAAGATTTTCTGCATGCGTGTGATTGTCTGTTAGCGTTGGCAAGTCCGGGAACTCTATGACCGCCTTTATTCTTTATCAACATCTACGTAAGATGTCTCATGGTTTTCTTAAGGGAGGCTTATTTTCCAGGTCTTATTTTCTGCTACCGCGTTTTCTTTTATTCTGTAAATTTTTCTTTAACGCGTCATTCGCCTGCCCGCGGACTTAACCGGCGACTGCCACGTGCGACCCGCGCGCTAATGACTCGGTCATTTCCGAGCGCGCGCCGCGTGGCGGCCGTTCGCGCTTCATCCGAGCCGCTCTTACGCCTGTAATCAAACAGCTTTTATCCCGCAGAGGCTCGGGGCCGTTAAACTCCGCTGAAATGAGCTCGTACGCCTTTTTATCCTGCGGTAATTTAAACGCCTCTCCACTGGTGCCGACAGTGTGAGGATTTTTAATTAATCAGACACGCCGTTCTGTATCTTTCTAGGGCAGCGATCCTGTGGCGCCTCACAAACACATTTTGATTTAATCAGACCCAGACCCTTAAAGGGCATAGTTAACCTATAAATAATGCCAACTCTCTCCTACACTACATCATTTCTTTGCGTGTGGCTGAGAATTCCACTGTACTTGAGTGTCCATGCAAAATGTGCTTTCCGTAGTACTCCAGAAAGAGCTGCTTGTGTTTTGTTCAGGGTTTCCAGTTTACCGTGTGACCGTGTACTGAATAAGAGGCTGGATGGTATAGTGATCCCTGTATCGTTAAGATCTTGCCAGTTGGTTATCTGGTTAAGGTTAGTGCATTTTGGGCTTTGCAGTACAAGTATGTACCTTCCGTAGAAGGTCCACTGTGAATGGTGTGTGATGGATCTATACAGCAAGGTGAAGTGCATTGATCCTGGTGCGTGGGTAGGGTTCCTGCTTTTGGGCAGCAGATCAGGGATCCGGTCCCTCTCTTTGGCCGTACTTTGCAGCCAGTACTGGTTGAATCACCTGTGGTGCCCTTAACAAGCTCCACTTCTCTTGCCCCCCCATGGAAGACAAAATGAAATTGGCTTGCAAAGTTGGTACCTCCTCAGTAGATGGCACGTTTGCTGGCCGCATATATCGTAATGTGCGGGTGCGTTTTACTTTTCCCTGAGGTCCAAATTCCATCAGCGACAAAGGCAAGGTCCACTGCCTCACAAAACAAAATCTGGGGGTGTCCATTGATTGTGTAGTGCAGATTTAATTGCATTCCGAGCGTCTGCAGTTTGTGTACCCCTGGTCTAATAGGTTGATAGGCATTGTCTGCATGGACAGAAGTCACATTTATATCGCCATCCCTGGGGGGGGGGGTGACTCTGAAATATGTGTCGTCGTGAATATCTGCACGTGTTGTCAGCACACTGTCTAAATTAATCCGGTGAGATGTGCATCGTTGGGGATAACAGTGAGAATTAGAGCTAAGGTAGTGAGTGCATTAATACTTTTATAAAGCAGTCGCCTCTCTTCATTCACGGAATTTCACACCGCGGCACTTAATTTCCTATATGCGTTATTGCCATGGAGGCATTATAGAAGAGTTAACGGTCCGTGGGAACACCAAATCCCGTCCAAAGCCTGGGATGTGGACAGCGGATTCAGTTCAGCTGAGATAAGATGCCAGATGCCTTTGGCAGAAGTGATGGTAGCTGAACTTATGGAGAATCACTTATCCTACTGTGAAGTGCTTTTTAAGAATGTTTTAAAGCATGCTGTATGCAGTTGTTGTGCATAATTGTACCCCGTTATGGCTGTTACCGGTTTCTGGGCATCGTGTAGCATGTCGACAGCCTCCTTTGATGTTCAGGCCGTGAGCTGTAGGCTGTGGCGGAATGTCACGCCAGAGCGAGATGTTCCTGCTTATTCGCTAATGAGAACGCTGCTTCAGACTCACTTGGCCTACTCACCATCCTTCTATAGGGAGCTCCTTTGAGGTACAAGGTTGCTAGACCTGGTGCGATCATGCCTGTTGTGGAGTATTGTGCCGTACAAGGGTGTGCCAGGAGCCCACGGCGAGCAAACAGCCTTGAAGAACAAGAAGACTGCCGTCAGGGATCCTGGAATCCCATTCGTCACCGAGGCTCTGCGGCGGCGCTGAATAATTGCTTCCGCAAATAGATGGTCCGTGGCAGCTGCTGCTTTCCGAAAAGACCTTTACCGAATGGCGTCCGCTGATAAGTCGTTAAATTTCAACCGGTAGTTAAAGTCTAATTACAGTCCATATCAGACTTCTGGGCCAGGTGGGTTCAACTAAAAGCTTAATGGCAAAATGACATCATGTGCCACGTTGCTGGGGTGTCCATTAACCCAGCGGGAGCTGGCTATAGTTCTACAGTGCGCCATAAATAAAATGACAGAAATGCACACTAGGGGGCATCCTCTAGAAGTTTTAGCAAAATGACTGGGTTTGTTTGTCTACCAGCACACAGTAGATATAACACATTGTTTAGTTGTTTAATTATGGTTAATTTTGACATTTAAAACAGACTGTATTTTGTTAATGCACTATTGATTAAAGATGTTTCTTAATTGAAGCCTTGTTTCATCAGGTTAATCATTAAATGGACTATATATTTTGATCTCTCTCTTTGCATGCCACACTGATGGGGATTTGAGAGACAAGCAGTCTTTTTCTGAGCTGGCTGTAAATATCACTGTGGACCTTCTGGGACTGGGGGACAAGACTGAGAGCCTGCAAATATTGCCTTCTCTTCTGAGCATGCTCACAATCAAGCAGGAGTATCACAATAGCCAAAGCAATACTATTTTAGGTAAAAGAAAAGAAAAAAAAACATTAATGGCTGGGGGAAGGAGTCATGCCAGTGCCAGAGACGTTAAAAAGATGACAGCTGCTGATCAGGTTGCGGAGAGGGATATATAAAGATGTGATTATGACTTGATAACTAGGTGAATTGCCTCCCTTTTAAAATGGGCGTGCGTAGTCCACGCATTAACAAGGTTGCGGTCCGTGTCCGCGTTCCTGGGCCTGCTGTCGGCTTGTTAGACAGCTCAAGAGGAGCAGCCAAGAGGCATCGCAGCAAGAGGCATCACACCTAATTTGGCTGCGGTCCCAAGGCTTCAGAGAGCGGCAGAATCCACACCGAAACCGGACACAGGCGTCAAATCAGCTGTGTTATATTAGCGTATGACCTTCCATGGAGTTAAATTCTCGTTTCCTTTCTGCAAGCACAGGTAGTCCTCTGATTACATGAACCTGGTTTGAATAGCCTTGTTTGTCCAGTAACTTGTCCTGGTGCTTTAAGAACATCATCTGTCAACTACAGATGCTAGTTCAGCTTGATTAAAGTTAGGGCTGAGCAAAACCTATCAGGTGCATGCACAATAAGCACATCGCATTTGTTGGCACTGCTTTGTGTCTGCTGACAACTTGCGGCGACTCCACCAATTTATTTGACACACACTCTTGGTAGACAAGTTCTATGTGGCTATGGTTTATTTCGGGTAATTTTATCTCCTTCTTTGTTTTATAAATATCGCGGTGTGATATCGCGCAGCCCTAATTAAAGTCATGCTTCTAGAGTCTGGTTGTTCTAAGCGATGCTTTGATCTGGTTTTGTTGAAAGTCGTGAGTGTTACTCATAAGCGTTCGAATTGGGTCGTTAAGCTGTAATTTCCAATTATGCTTCTGAGACACTATAACGTAAAGAACAGTGCACTTTTCATTCCCTTTTAATCATCCATCCATTCATCACTTAACGATTCAGTGAACATATTTCAGGAGGTCTGTGGAATATGGTACGGCAGTGTCCTGGATGAGACGCCATCGTTGGGCACACACTTGCATACTCGATCACAGACTCCAATACACCTAAATGTATGTTTTTGGCCTGTGGGAACAAATCAAAGTAGGCACAAATTACACTAAAGTAGGGTGAACACAATTCACAGAAAGAGCTGCAGATGAGATTCAACCCGCCTAGCCTACGGGACGTGAGGTTCTACCTTAACTATTGAGCCGCCAATGAGCAAATAATTCAGCTAGTAAAATAGCAGTTCTGCTTCTTTATTGTTTTTATTTGAATGTCACTGTTAAACATCAGGCAGCCTTCACAGCACAGTGAGCAAGCCGAGCAATACCTGTGACATTTTAAATTTCCATTCACTATTTTAATAGTGAAATGTGATTAGTACTGACATTTAAAGGAACGGGAAAAGGTTTGTCTGATTCACGAGAAATGCACGATAGAAACAATTCGGTGGCTAAGCATCATTGTTAAACTTTTGCACTCCTGCATTAATGTGTTATCTTGTCAGTCAGAGATGGTAAACAAACCTAAAGCCGGGGGAGTAATTGTGAGTTGAGACATGGTATGTGAGACCATTTTCTGATAAGAGTGGATGCAGGGCAGTAGCTAAGGCTTGTGTTTAGAAGTTTTGGAGGGAATCTGGCTTGAAGTGATTAGCAAACCACTGATGAGCTACAGTGTGATCTTTCATAGCTATAGAAACCTTGGCCACCCCATCCCCCAGTTAAGATCTGTGTGAGTTATAACTGGTTTTAGCAGGTGTCCCCGATTGTCATAAAAAAAGAGGAAGGGTAAAATGTTGAAGTGAGAATTACTTGAAATGTCTGCAGTAAAATATTTAGCACAGTGATTCTCTGTGTTGGTTAGCTTTAAGCATTAGTAATCATTAGTAATCAGACTTCATAAAATAATCTTCATAAAAAATTTTAAATATTTTTTCCATCTTTGGATACATGTTAACAATTGTTTTGTCTTTACTGTTTTAATTTGCACAACGGTACCTCTTTGTTAGCTTTAAATAACTGTAGTCGACACAATAGTGCTCGATAAGATTTGAAGGAACCCGGAGAAACAAGACTCTCGAGTCCAAATGAATGGAGTCCAGGGCAATGGAATTTTAATACATCATGGACAGAGTCTGTGAGCATTTGTGATGATGGCCCATTGTTCATTTCGACTGCAGGAGAACAATCAGTTCTCCTGGGAAACTACTGTTTCTCACAGCTCCAGCCAGTCCTTATTTTGGAGATGCATGTCTGCAGCTAGCGCTGTTGCTATTTGTTAACGTTTTAAGTGTTTATAATTAGCGTGTTTGGAGTGTTTCTTTCGTGGTTCACTGATGTACAATTCAGACTTTCTCTTGGTACAATGCATTGTCATAAAATCAACTGGTGTGATACATAGGATGGGGGTACAGGGACACTGACCCCAGTTGAAAGCTGATTGGCCCACCAGAGTGCACCCTCCCCTGTCACTCACCAATTCAAAACATATCAGTGACTGCTGATAAGGTAAGCCTCTTTGTATGAATTACGGCCCTTCTTATAGCCCCCATCTTAAAAATACATTTCTAGAATCGCCCCCTTCTGATTTGTCTTGTAACCGCTCATCCTGAGCAGAGGGGCCTAGAGCCTAGTACACGGAACTAGGCTGGTGAACACCCAGAACAGGATGCCAGTCTGTTACAAGGCACTCACACACATCATCGGAAAATCGGAGATCCTAGTCTATCTGAAGGAGGAGACTGAATGAAGTAGTGATGTAAGTAACACAGATATATAGCATAGGTTGGTATTTTAACCCCTATCCCTGGACACACAAGGCAGCTACCCACTAAAGCCAAACCTTTTCTCTCATTCGCATATTTAAATTCATTTTCCAGTCTTAAGTAATACACCTTTTCTTAGCGACGGTCTTTGCACATCAGCGAAGGGGGAGGGGGGACACACACCGCTGACTGAAAGTGAAACACTGTTATATGCCAGCGGCATGACAGCAAAGAAAAGACGCAAAATCACCGAGAATGTATGACACTGCAGATAAGCTGGGGCAGCAGCTGTGCCGAGGGGAATGCCGGCATGCCAAGAACCAGCTGCCAGTGCGCTAACAGCCCGCAGTGCTCAAGGCTAGCTTGCTGAAATTAATACCCAAGTTTGCTTTGCATACGCGCACATTGTTTAACGATCGTAAACAGCCAGAATCTCTTTGTGTCATCGGTAACGCTCCTATTTACAGTACCAAAGTCTGAGCTTTTTTTTTCTTTTCATGACTATGAAAAGCACAATACAGTTATATGTAATGGAACAGATGCAGTGCTCAGGAAACCTATCTCCCTATCTTGGATTCCTCAAAACAGGCATCATTTACCTGGATAACTGCTTCTGACGCACAAGGCATTCGGCTAACGAGTTGCAGCAGGAGGTCACCCCGCACTGCTTTCCATCTGCTCTTCAGCAGTTCTCAGAGACTTAGAGTACTTGTGGGTTTGTTTTGCTTTGACTCGTCTGTTCTGGTCAGTGGTTAGAGTTCTGTTTCCCTCCCCTCGTGTTGCTGAAATTTCTTGCTTGGCTCTTTAGGTGTTTTGGGTTGTTGTCCGCTAAGGCATGAAGAAGTGTCCTCCCAGCCTTTTGTAGTCGCGTTGATGGAAATTGCCATGGATTTGGTACAGATCACCAACTCTTGCTCCGACCTTGCACGTGCACACTTGGTCCCTATATGATGGCTGGACTCATACATTTCGAAATTTGCTGAATTTTTACATGAGTGACTTCCGGTCCTCTTGGTACACATATGTATCCAGTTCAAACCATAGATAATTATGGTTTCAAGAAGGTGAACTCAAACCTGATTGGTACTGTACAACCAATTAGGAAGCTTAGTGAGACTGATCTGCTCTGTGCAGTATGAACCTCTGTAACACCCTGAAGTGCAGTACTGTAACCTTAGTCCCTAAATGATAAAAGCCATTAAAGTTACAAGCTGTAAAATACAAGATGATGGTTCGTAATCTCCATCCTTTTTAATTATAAACTCTTCCCCTGCACATAAACATATACACGCTCACATTGAAATGGCGTTAAAACGTGTTTTAATCTCTAAAGTTATATAGGTCAGATTAATATTTTTTGCCATCAGTCATGACCATGTCTTTGAACCAAGCCCGGCATAGCTAATTGGTTTAATTTGACATAGCTGCTTCGAGGCACGTCAGCTGGCAACCCGTATGAAGCTTAGCAAACATTTCCCCATGTCAGGGTTTATTGATGTGGTTCTCTTAAGATATGTGGGCGTGGGTGGGGTAGTTTTTTTTTCCATGCACTTTAAGTTTCATAAATTCA
>JAODLD010000056.1:254568-270196 GCA_026781065.1 Mormyrops boulengeri | reverse complement strand
GAGCGTCCACCCCCCGCGCCCCCCCCCCCCGCCCCCCCCCCCCCCGCCCCCCCCGCCCCCCCCCCAAACAAGCTTCAGTCGACAGATGGGGTGTTAGGGACTGAAGGCAGATCCTTTGCGCAAAGCCAGCGAAGTTGCTGTGAGACTGTAAGGGAATGATTGACAGCAGGAGGATAGACAATTACGGTAGCAATGCCCCACAGGTCCTGAGCTTCGTTTTCTGTTGGCAAGGGCCAGCAACGATTGGCTCGCTCTCATTGTGAGGTTTAGAAAGACCCCCTCTTTGGAGGACCGGAGCGCTTGATTCCGTCGATCCAGAGGGCACTTCGCGAATCACCCCGGCACTTCCTTCGAGACTTACTTATTGGAGGAGCCAGATGGAGACTTTACGACACGGTTTGAGGGCTCCGGAATAAATTAATCTCCCTAAGAGGTAAAAGAATCTCTAAAGCGAAGAGGCACTGGAGTGTGACTTTGTGGTCAAAGTGTTTCCCTCCCCCATTGCTGAGTCCTGCAAAGAATTTATAGTACTGAATAGCAAGGTACTGCAGACTGCCTATCTGACGAACAGCATACCTAGATTTTGTTTTGCTACTGGTCTTAAGCATAGGACAGATAATTCATATATGACGTTGTCGTCCATAGCATATAACTCCATTATCCAATACAGGGACACAATGAACCATCCTGGGGAGCAGCTTGGTACCCATAACACCCGTACACCCATGCAGATTGGCTTTATCCTCTCAGGCCGGGATTGGCTGGTTTTCTGCTGCGTACACCAGCCAATCCACTTGACATAAATTCACCCTACTTGTCTTTCAGCAATTAGGGATTCAGAGCTCTTAAGAGTGATCCTTCTGGCTGGTAAATAAACTTAGGTGTTCTCAGAATGAGGCCTTAAATCCACCTCCACCAAGACTCCCCACAGTGTGAGTAAAGGACGAATTAAGTGACTTTGGTTAGATAGCATTTTCTGTGGGATTAATTTCAGTGTAGTCATTTCAGTGATTACAGCTTATGTCCCTGAGTAATTTAAGTATAGTAATTTCAATGGTTATACCTTAAGTATGTCCCTGAGTAATTTCAATGTAGTCATTTCAGTGATTACAGCTTATGTCCCTGAGTAATATCAGTATAGTAATTTCAGTGGTTATACCTTTAGTATGTCACTTGACGCCTCCATGCATGCATCGAGATTTATATTTCTTTAGCAATGTACATGTGTGATTGAGAGAGCAGGGCCAGCCGGTGTCCCTGGAGCAGCTGGGGTTAAGGGCCTTGCTCAAGGGCCCAATGGTGACATCACTCTGCCAGCCATGGGATTTGAACCGGCACCCTTCTGTTCACAGGCGTAGAGCCACACACCAGCCCATGATTAGTAAAACTTTGTAAAATTCACCTGATGCAAATGCACCGTCTGTTTTGTCTCGGCAATGTGCACAGCTAAATTGGCGTTTTGTTGGATGGCTCATATTGTTTGGCAGGCCCAGGAGACACCGGTTCTAGCTGCATATTCCGGAAACCTGCCTGCTCCTTGTTTTTTTTTTTTCTTCTAATTCCGGTAATATTCCGATGCTCTTCAGTCTGAGTTAGGATCAGGCCCGGGTTTGATACGGACCCCGTCTTCTCCACGTCGGCCTTCTGTCGTTCTGATTTCAGCAAACTGGGTGATCTCACCGAGAGCTGTGCAGGAATGTTCTAAAACTCATGAGGATTAGGAGGTGGAGCAAGTGCAGGGATGGCATTTTCAGGACAGAACTAGAATTCCACCAGGAGAGAGGAAAAGCTCTGCTTAAACCCAACCGAAAAACCCAAACTCAGAACAGATGTCAAACTGCCTTTACAAGTAGCCATATTTCTTGCAAAAAAAAACAAGATTCCTGATCAGGCGTACCGACTTTGATAGTCTTGTGTTGGTTTGAATTATGCATCCTCTTATTTTCCATTTCCAACTCGGCAATTTGCAGTAACCCAAATGTGTCACGCTAAGCTGTACTGATCTCTCTCTCTGTCTCGAAATAAAGGTTTCCATTTCCATCGTGCTTTGGGGTCTTTTCACGGCTGATCGCTTTTAAGCGACTGGTAGTGAATCAAGTTTACACATCCTGTTGTATTTAGTTCCAATTTACGCTAATTAACAAAAAACAGCATGACGCACTTTGGTAATTAGCCGTGTATGCGTATCAGTACTTCAGCTCGCTTAGTCTGTACCTTAATGTCACTGCTGGTCCTAATAGCCACTAAGCAGTGATTCACCCCAGACCAGGAAGTGATGCCGTCTTTACCGTAAGTGTTACGTGTAGCATGAGTAAGCGCGATTGCATTCTGGCAGGTGAAAGGGGGAATTGCAGGAAGACGACTACTGTGGTCCCACTAAAATGCCTCTTCAAGGCTGTTTCCTGCTTGGGTACTTTTAGAACAAGGTGCCATTCAGTGCCTCACAGCAAGAAGGTAATGGGTTCGATCCTGGGTCCTTTCTGTGTGGAGTTTGCATGCTCTCCCCGTGTTCGCGTGGGTTTTCGCCGGGGCCTCTGGTTTCCTCCCACGGTCCAAAAGCGTGTAGGATAGGTTGATTGGTGAGTCTAAATTGGCCCTGTAGTTGTGTGTGTGTGTGTGTGTGTGTGTGTGTGTGTGCGTAAGTATGTGCACCCTGCGGTGTGTTGGCGACTGCCCAGGGTTGGTTCCTGCCTGTGCCCATTGTTCCCGGGATAGGCTCCGGTTCCCCCCGCGACCCCCGTTGGGATTAAGCGGTTTCAGAAAATGGATGGATGGATGGTGCCATTCAGGTGCCAGGCTGAGGGGTTGAAAGATTGACGTTTTGTTTCACCTTATCTGCGGATGAAGGGAAAGTAGTTATAAAACACCATCTTACTAATAGATGTTAGGTTTAACTTCTGCATTACTCAGGGGAAGGACTCGCCTCTGAAATGCCGCCCGCTCTGTTTTAACTTCAGGGATATTCCAATAACGTTTGAAGGTTGCATTTCTTTAGGAGGTGAATAATATATATTTTTTTCATTTTTTTCATTTTTCTTTGCTCATGCCTGTTAAATGTGCTGAAACGCCTGGCAGCTCCCAGGATGCCCTGTCTCGGGGGTCCTGGCTTATCCCCCCAATGCTCCCCATCTCTCATCCTGTTACTCCATTCATTCCCCCTCAGCGTTTTGCTGTCTCATTTGCTGTCAAAAACGATCATTTATTTATTGTCTTGATTGAATACATGCAAAGTTACAGATGACTAAAATGAGCAATGCTCCATAAGTTTTATGGATGTATTTTATTGAGAAAGGTTAGGGAGGGATTTTCTGGGTGACACTGCTAAGCCTCTGTCTTTAATCAGAAGGTCACCAGTTCAAGCCCAGCCTCGGCACGTCGTTGAGCAAGGCCCTGAACCCCCAGCTTCCTGGATGCCGCAACAGGTGGCAGCCCTTTGTGACCAGCTTGCTCTCACCTACAGAGAGCAAGTTGGGGGAGGCATACAGAGAATTTCCCCACAGGGATCAATAAAGTACGTAGTATTATTATTATTATTTTATTATTTATTATTATTATTATTATATTATTTTGGGTGTCTGCTGCGTGTGACCAATTAAGCTGCATGACGCAGGGAGACCACCAGATGGCACTGTTGTGACTCATGTGACATGAATTTAAGAAACCAATTCAGGTGGTTTGATGATGAACACAATCCACTTGTGTGTCGTCCCACATGGGGAACAGAAAGTGGTTTGTTAGATCTGTTTAAATAATGTGCCAGCAGAATAAAAACATCGAATCATGCAAATGATATGAAGTAGAATCTCTTATACATAGTGTCCAAATGTCCGAATCCATTTCGTAGATTGTGTAGGTAATTATTGTGTTTTGTGCATCATGCAGTAGGCAGATATAATGCTTACAGTAACCATGGTGTACAGTGTGTCTGTACAAGCACTGATTTAATATGTTATCTTTTTGAAACCCCCTTTGAGAGTTTTAATTAGGTTTTGTCGTGGGATTGGCATCCCAGGCATGCAAACGGCAGGCATTGTTATCACACTTGCTGGGTTATTTTGCTCTTTGTGTGAAAGGTCAATAACATGGCTCTGTAGGGGGACCATCCTATATTTCCTTCCTAGTTTTTTTTAAAGAATCTACCTCAAAGCAGAAAGGGGAATAAGGGGGGCAGCTGGGACCGCGAGCACCTGCCGGCGTGAGAGTTCCTTTAACTTTTTATTTAATAATGCTGAGAGACAGAGGTACCTGCATTCTGAAGGGAGTATCAGCCTGGGGGAGCTCGTGGCCGTTTCCCCAAAACTCTGGAACCTGAATGCTGTTCCTGGGACCCAGCAATCATGGTGTATCTCATGAAAAGTGAGTGACTGGGATTCGAGCTGAGGCACAGGCAGAGGGTGTGGGGGGATCGGAGCCTGATTCTCAGATGAAACGTCTGCTTCAATTGGGGCGGCCAGCTGGATATTCAGCGTCAGGGTGTGTGTCTGTGTGGTTTTTGTGGTGAGTATTTAGGACGAGTCTTTTCGGCTGTGTCGCCGAGGAGGACAGAAGTAGGAAGGAGTGCAGTCCTAGCTCCACGCTGAAAAGGAAAGCGTTTTCTTAGGGCAGACGTCCAAAGGTCTCACGGCTTGGAGCATTCTCAGGACCAGTTCCACCTGTTCCTCATTAAGGTGGGAGGTGCAGTTCTCCAAAAGCATGCCACTCCTCTGAATCACACCACGTCTGACAGCTGTCATAGCGATGCTTCCCTTCTGGACAGCTCAGGTGAATCCTGACTGGGATTTTTTTGTGTTGTGCAAGCTCCGTTTTTAAACTCGTCTCATTTCCTCAGCGCTAACTCTGGCCGCTTATACTGTACCCACTCATTGGCCAGATTATTAGCTACACCTGCCTAGTCCTGGGTTCAATTCCCTTTTTTCCTAAAGAACAGACTGAAACCCTCAATGAATGGATCCCTTATGGAGTTTGTGATATTTTCTCCCCTACAGCCTTCCTGACGGCTGGCCATTCCCTTCGTTCCTCTCTCATGAAAAAGCTGCCCTCAAAGCTGCTGTTGGCTCTATCTGTTTTTATCAGATCATCTTTAACCAGACTTTAGGCTCTAGACACTGTAATGTGCAAAAGTCCCAGAACGGTGGCTGTTTCTGAGAAGTCAGAACCACTTCATTTGGCATGTTGTAATCTCGCAGATCAGCCGCGTTATCCATTCTAAAGCTTTGTCGAACAGTAACCAAGGGCCTTTATTCAGTCTGCATGCTCTATGAGTAGCAATTGCATGATCTGGTTGTTGAATAGGGTGTTGTGTTTTTATCCGGTGGTGTACCTAATGCACTGGCTACTGAGTGTATTAGACGCTCAGTAAGTAACAGACTTTTAAATAACCACCTGCATGATAACTGTCGACTTTGGAGGTCAACTGTCGTCAGAGGTGGCAATTTCAGGTTCAGAAAGGAAAATCCAGACCAGGATTTTGTTTCAACCAACCAGCCGAGCGTAAAGAGTCAGAGTCAAAGAGTACTCAAGTGGTTGGTTGAAACAAAATCCTGGTCTGGATTTTTACTTTTTGGACCTGAAATTGACACCTCTGGCTGTCGTCTATGAAGCGGTACAAGTCTGTGGCCTGACGCTAAAAGAACACACTGAAGTATGGTAATTCACATACTCATTTGGTATCATAATTATGTTTCAACCCCAACGTATTGTCAGTCTTATTTGTTCATGACAGATCAATGCCGTTTCTCAGGATAGGGCTGGATTTGCGCAGAGTTGGTCACGTGACAGGATTTATAGCCCAAACGGGATCCCCCGTGGGGGGATGGTTAGGGACCCGTCGTCTGTGAAACGTTATATTACCTGCTGACGGATTGCCTTCCCATTTTCACTTCTAAATGCTTCTAGCTGACAGGCTGTATTTTTCCCATTATATTCAGGCTAAAACCCCCCAAAAACATCTTTCTTCACCCTTCGAAACAGAATCAAAAAGAAAGGATATGATAGTTAGCGCGTAGCTAAGCCGTTTACGCTAATCGTTAATCTGAATTTGCGCACGTGGAAAAATATAGAGATAAGCGCACGATAGCCTGAGCCTTCTTACACATTTTGCAAGACAAAGACTCATGCCTTCATCGTTTGGGCCTGTTTTGTGATGGCAGGTGCGACCCAGATTGGTTCCATACCCTCACAGATGCATTCCAACTGCTTTAGCTAAACTGAGATGGCGGTTTGAATTAGCATTTCTCTCTCCTGCAAGGACGATCATAAGGAATCTATTTCAGTTAATCGTTTGCACAATGTAAGCCTTCCGTTTAAAAAATCATTCTGCACTACGATTCAAATAATCCTTTCAGAATGACTCCTGGGGCAGTTATTTAAGAAAAAAAAATAGCAGACTGTCATATGAAGTATTTATGAGTACAGGAAATGCTAATGTGATGCGAATTATCCGCAGTATAACTTGTTAGCTTTGTTACATCTTCCGGCAATAACTTTTTATTACTCTTGTTTAATATTTTAAAGCTGTATGAAGCATTGGAGGGAAATGTGCCGTTTTTTTTTTTTTTTTTTAACCTTGTATAAAATTTCATACCAAAGGGCCTGAAGATGTAGTGTAGTGTTTAACGACATAGAATCATAACCCAAAGGATCCCAGTTCAGAATTCCCAGCGGAACTGGTTGTAGTATCCTGGAGCGAGGCACTTAAGCGTAGTCGCGGTAAAATAGGCTGCTGTAGAGGAGAAAGGCATCAGCTAAGCAGTGAAATGTAGAAAGTGATCTGGACTTTCAGAGAACCAACTTCGGTATTCATTTTTAGCCTGTTTTCATCCTGAAATGCGTCTGTCGTTCACACTTGGCATAGGATGGGGGCTAGTGTGAAAAGGTGTATTCTTGGCATGTTGGGGGGGTTGGGGGGAGAGGCCTACTATAAAAAATGTACAGGAAGCAGCATGATAGCTGCTGTACATTTGGAGCTCGTTCTTGCAGCGAAGCGATAGAGCATCTGTGGGGTGGGGGGGGGGGGTGTTTAAAAAAAGAACCCATTAAGAGCCCCTCATGTCGAAACTCCTGTTGTCATCTGCGCAGATCTGCCGCTATTTTTCAAGATCTCGTTTTTCCCTCCCCCCAGACAAAGCATGACTCGACGTGATGAGACGAGGGGGAAGAAAAAAAAAAACACCAGCTGTCAATGTCACTACTCCCCACGGACGCCTGCCGGTCTTCTGCCAGCAGCCGGGTCTCCTCCTGCCTTCCAGAAGCATCTTGCCCACGCACGTCCCGTCACTTCGCGAGTAGTAGCTATTTGCTGGAAACCGTTCGCTTTGGTCATGTGACATCGCGCCCAGCTATGTTTATGCTTTGCGTTTTTGCCGCAGTAGGTCAAACAATGAGGGCGGGTGGAAGAAGCATAGTAGCTGCTTGGGTTATTAGTTATCTCACAGAAATAATTAATATATCTCGCCTGCGCCTATAGTTCCCAGGATAGGCTCCAGTCCCCTCCGCGACACCAGTTGAGATTAAGCGGTTTTGGAAAATGGATGGATGGAAATAATAAACATACTTTATTGTTACTTCCCTCCTGCTGCTTATAGCCGGACAGTAATCGAGGTTACGCTAAACGACTGCTTTCTGAGAACTGATGTGGGGGAAGCTGACCCTCCGCTCTGACTGGCACTAACGTGCGCTTCCCACTGCGTTCCCTCCCCCGTCTGTTGTAAAATGCGCTTCCCTTTGGAACCCAGTTTAGACTCCACCCAAGCATTCACGGGGTCCAATAGGAGCAGGCTACAACTGGCCGTGAGGTCCCATGGCTCAGTGGGGTGTGGCTTTAGGCCTTCACGCTCAGAAGGGGTTCGAATCCCCAGCCCGGTTGTGTATGTGGATTTTGCGTATTCTCCCTGTGTTTTACGCTGCCGATGGCGTGTACCTTGTGACGGACGGCTGACCTGGCTGAACTGCTCCGTATCTTTTCGAGATCTTTTTGTTTTGTACTGGATAATCCTTCATGGAAGATGTTGTGATATCTGGAGAGGTGGAGGGGTAGTGCAGACAGGCACATTGACTGGGGGGGGGGGGGTTGTGGCTCATCCAGTTAGGACGTTCCAAGTGCCCTTTTTCAATAGACGATGCCCTCTCGCTCTCAGTCAAATTAACCAGTCGACCACGCCCCTGTTTTTAGCACTTAACTTCTGTGCACATCAGTGTATAACACTATTTATAAAACACTACCTTTGCTTTTTAACCATTTTTTGTAGTATGTGTAGTCCTGTGGGGGGGCGATGTGTGGCTGAGTGGGTTATGGGACTCTGAGCCTGTGATCGGACGGTCGCTGGTTCAAATCCCAGGGTCAGCAGAATGATGTCGCCGTCGGGCTCCTGAACAAGACCCTTAACCCCAATTGCTACACGGACTCACTGACCCTGCTCTCTCAAATGTATGTCGCTTTGGATAAAAGCATCTGCTAAATAAAGAAAGAATGTAAATATGAGATCTGAAATACATTTTTAATTATATTTGCTTGAGGACCTCACCAGCATCCCTGTGGGAAGACTGTGGTCGCCTCAGTAGCCTGATCAGCTCAGGATGGGATCTAAACGCAGTTTTGCAGCACAGTTAGTTTTCACACATTCCTCCTAAGGTCACTTATTTATCACATGGTCACATGATGGCACACATCGAAACTGGCGATTCTTCAAGTGGCCCGGGACCTATCGAACTGGGTTTTCCCAGCAGTGGACTTAAATGGTAAGAAATTCACAAATGAGGGCCCATAAGCGAGTCCTGCTTTACCATTTTCCCCTGAATTGGATCATGCGTCGCAGTAAATTTGCACAGTAGATGTCACCGTCTGTTACAGAGGCTCGCGAGCAGACAGACACTCTGGCTCCGTTTTTATTTGCATTTCATGATCCTGTCGGAGGTAGATCTGACGAAGCGCTCTCTCTTCCCGGACAGAATGACAAAGTTCCCAGACGTTCAGGAAGCCGAACCAGCAACATTTCCAAGGTACAGCGTGCCCCCCGCGCACCACATATGATCACAACGTTATGAAGAAATTTCAGCTGGTGTTCCTTATCACCCAAATCCTCAGAAAATGTGTTTAGAGAAGTTGCATGTTCATTGAACCAGGAAATTTAATTGTGTAGGAAATCTCAGATATTCTTGGCAGCGGTGCAAGAGTTAAAGTGTAAACAGAGCAGACTTCCTGTAACTGGTTTCACTTTCTATTATTCCACACCTAGTTCTTTCTTCGTGCTCACTGTACCCATTTCTGTATTCTTGCGTGGCTGACGATCGCGCTGGTTGCTCGCCATGTCCGAGTTCTTCTTGAAGTCGTCGTGCTGGAGGACGAGAGTGACACTGTACGACTGGTCGTTGCAGGCGAGTAGCTCCACGACGGGGATCGGCCCCACCAGCGTCTCCCGCACCTCCGTCACCTCCTCTTCTCAGGATATCTGCAGGTAGGAGTCTCTGAGCAGCACTGTCATCGTCACAAATCTCCCCATGTCGCTCTCCTGTCTGTCCGCCTGCGTGGGCTTTATTTTCATTCCATCAGGTTCCAACTCTGCTTAAGTGTTTGGTTTATCTTCTCCTCAACCCCTCCCCCCCTTCAGCTTCAATAATATCTGATCCTGCTTCAGAATGTTTATTTCAGACACTATCTGAAGCCAGTGGGGACAAACTGTACCGTGCAAAAGCATTATGAAGTCAACAGCTATGTTTACAGCTATTTATCTGGGGAGTAAATGTATATTTGCTCAGATTAAAAAATAAATTATCCTCCTGTTTGAGTAAAGCCATGATACTATGTCTGTCAAAGAGGGTCAACTTAGCCATTTCAGAACCACAACAAAGACACAGCAGCAACAGATTAATGCATCCGCGTATCCTTTGACTTGATCACTAGCACACTAGTGCTAGCTAATCAACACGTCATTGAGTTATTTAACTAATTAAGTGAATTAATTATCTGAGCTGCTGGTGAAACTTAACAAACACATGGAGTGGCTGAGGTGCCCCTGAGGAGAGGTTTGGGAACTGAAGCTGCGTTCTTCTAGCCGTCCAGCAAGATATCAGTGACTTTTTGGAGGACTGAAGAAATTCTTGTTAGTTTATTGTGTCTCTCCTCATTTGCATATATTCTAATCTTAAACCGTGTTTTTGTTCTGAGCAAAAGTAAGCTTACTACCCAGCTTTAAACATTATCTTTGGCTGCTTGTGACTTTTGCACAGCACTGAATGTTTGCGCTGTGTTATCAGAGGGCTTCTCGTGGCAGCAACCTTGTAAACCACACTGGTTTAGCGGTGGCAGACAGCCAGCGCAGCCGCTGCTCCAGAGCCCTGCTGAAGCCGCTGTGTTCTGTTTTTTATGTGTCTTATTTTCTTACCCGCATCTGTCCGGCTGTCTCTTCATCCTGTCTTTTCCCGCTTTTCATCTTCCATGTCTGCATGTTGCCGCCGCCGCCTCTCGCCGCTCCCGCCTCTCTGCCGCTGCTCCTCGTAGCCTCGGGGTTCTCCCAGCACTGGAGGACGATGTCCCCAAGCTGCACACACCTGATGTGACTCCAGACCACAGGGGGGCGCATTGCACTGGGAGACAGGCGAAGAGGAGGTACAGGAGGAAGAAGCAGTTTTGTCGAGCCTGCGAGCGCCCCATCAGGCGGCGGGGAGTCGATGGGGCCTCCAGCAGCCGCAAGGAGCCGCCCGGGCATTGTAACATCTGCCATCGGGAGTCGGACTCTTCCTCAGAGGAGGAGGAAGAGGAGAAGCGGAGGCAGGAGAGGAGCTGGATCTGGAGTCGGGGGAGGGCCAGGGGGCGCAGCAAAGAGAGGAGCACAGAGGGGGAAGGCACCGAGCTGGTCTCCGTGGGCCCCAAATCAGCAGGGGGCCAGGGACGAGCCCCCCAGGGTGGCCTGAAGAAGAGACGTGGACTCTCAGCTAGCAGAGAGGAGCAGCAGCCACAGGGGGAGGCATCAGGCTGCAGGACCACGTACAGGAGCGCCACGAGCCCCGCCGAGGAGGGCCACATCTGCAAGGGCTACGGGGAGCCGGACTCAGGGAGTGAGGACCAAGCCTCAGCCAGGAGGTCAGGTGGCCCAGCACAGTACACAGACGACGATGCAGAGGTGTGCAGGTCAGTGCGGCGTGGCCCCAGGGACCTCGACCCAAATGGAGCCACCTGTCCCCATCAGGGGTCCAGGGACCCGGAACCCAGCAGCAGGGATGCGTAGAGAGCGTAGCGCTCATCACTCCCCGCCCCCAGCAGCCGGACAGCGTTCACAAGTCTGACTGTAATGTCCTCTGGGGCCCGCAGACCTCCAAGCTGCCTGTGCTTCCCGTTTCAGCCTCAGGTTTTGAAACTCAGAAACAGAAATGGTGCGTCGACCCCCCCCTACACCCCCCCCAGAAGGCCAGAGGAGTAGACAAAAGCCCAGGATGTCACGGCAGAGGCCTTTTTTAAGCTTATCTGTTCACTTTAAATTTATTTTTATATAGTGCCTTTCCAAAAGTGGCATAATAGATACGCAGTTTTTCATTTGTGAAAAGGGATGTTGGTTTTTTTTTATCTCTATGATCATACACAAAATGAAGCCCATGACTTTAGCCTCATTTCTCGTTTGTGGAGCAGCTGAATTAAATGAACCATTAAAAATGAGGTGTTGTGCGCGGTTATGAAAATGACTCTCTAAAGTCGTTTTGGTGGTAACCAGCGGCATCGCCTGGGCAGCCAAAACACTGAGTAATGGAATCAATCAGCAGTGAGCTTTGAGTGATGCGAGGTGGATTGTGGGAAGGGTTGGCGGGGTGGAACTGTCCCGAGCCACCTGCAGGCGAAGGCTGCGTCAGATGGCTGCATTTGCCGTTGCAGGATCTGCCACTGCGAGGGTGATGAGGACTGCCCCCTGATCACGCCGTGCCGCTGCACGGGCAGCTTGCGCTTCGTCCACCCCGACTGCCTGCACCAGTGGATCAAGAGCTCCGACACGCGCTGTTGTGAGCTCTGCAAGTATGACTTCATCATGGAGACCCAGCTGAAGCCGCTGCGCAAGGTAGCGTCTGGGGGTCTGAGGTCCTGGGGATATGGGGGCCTGTGGTACTGGGGGTCTAAGGTACTGGAGGTCTGAGGTACTGGGGATCTGAGGGCCTGAAGTACTGGGGTCTGAGGTCCCGGGGATCTGGGGGTCAGCGGCCCCGGGGATCTCGGGGCCTGAGGTCCTGGGGGTCTCAAGTCCTGGGGATCTAGGGGCCTGAGGGGCTGGGGTCTGAGGTACTGGGCATCTAGGGGCAAGAGGTACTGGGGTCTGAGGGTCTGGGGGGCTTAGGGCCTGTGAATCTGTTGCCTGTGGGCCTTAGGAACTGGGGCCCTGAGAGACTGGGGATCTGGGGACCTGGATCTTGAGGATCTGGGGACCTGGATCTTAGGGATCTGACAAGGCCTGAAATTTTGGAGTCTGAGGGTCAAGAGGCCTAGGTGTTTGCATAGCTTAAGGCAGTGTTTCTGAACCCAGCTCACGGGGAGCCCCAGACAGTCTGCATTTTTGTTCCCTCCCAGCTCCCAGTTAACCTTTACCAGGTACTCTGTACAGCTGGGAGGGAGCAAAAACATGGACTGTTGGGGGGGGGGGTCCCGGAGAACCAGGTTGAGAAACACTGGTTTAGAGCCCTGCAGTGTGGAGCTATGGATCTTGGGGGCCTGTGGTCGGGCAGTCCTTGGACACGTGGTGCTGTCACTTGGGGAGGGCAAGGTAAGCAAACAGTCTGAAAATATGTATTTGTGTGTGACAAAGGTTTCAGTATCTACTGTATAGTCTGGCCTGCCTTACTTGTTAAAACAGTTAATTAAGCCCTTAGCCTTGCTTCAGAATGTTTGGCCTGATGTTCTGTCTAAAGTGGATAATGATATTGACAAGAGTGAATCTAAGATAAAATCAAAAACATCTCGTACCGCCTTCATCTTGAGGCAGGAAACAGCTGAGCTAGCTACCTTTTGTTGAAGAAAACAGCATGCTGGTGCCCCCTGCTGATGCAGAATGGAACAGATATGCTGTATTGATTTCAAGTAATCGTTGCTGAATGTAGATTCGCTTGGTTCTACATGATGTAATTTAATATGCAGGCGGCTTTCTGAAAAAGACCAAACAATTGTATGCAAACTGGTTTCATGATTATATTAAAAGGTGTCAGCTAGCTTAATCAAGCTGAAACAGGAGAAGATAGTGTTTGGGAAAAATTACACTGACTGGAAGCAAAAGATTGCATTTGTCCAGCTATGTTAAACGATCCCTCTTTTTAAAATATTTATTTCCTTTAAATTTTGCATGAAATGCCTATATAATTTTTTAAAATAGTCAAGAATTACAATGAATTCACCTTTCAGAAGTTTCATCATCAATGCCAGTAGTAACTCAGCAGATAATCGTTTTAGATGTAAATTTAAAGAAGTGGTAAACTATTACTGTTACCGTGATGAGCATAATGTGGTGAGTGTGTAAAATGCGTATTAACTTTTTGTGACCTTGTTTTATGTAAACAGTTAATTTGATCACTGACACATCCATAAATGTCTGCCATCCGTCTTGCAAACACTTGAGCATAGTTAATGAGGCTTCCATAATTTGTCACACATATGCCTGAGTACAGTAAATGGCCCCTGCTGTAAACCAGGTCACAAGCATAACCTTAACTGCTGATGTTTTATTTAGTAACAGATGCATGGGGAATAGAGATAACCAAGCGGTCAGTCAGGCCTCCACGCTGAAGGGCCCTTTCAGGCTCATTTGGGGCACGCAGTTCTAAGATAGTCTTTGATTTACGCTGTAGTTGTTCTCTGTTTCCATAGGAACTGTCTCCATAGGAACATATAAAATATTATTGTATTTGCATTATGTTATCAACAGGTATATGCAAGGTCAAAATTTTTAAAAGTTCATTAACAGTTTTTTTTTTCTGGATTAATGGGAGATTTTATTCCTAATACTCCTCTATGAGATTTTAGCTCAGGATTGTCACATTCAGTATTTCTCTGGATTGGATTATTTGATTTATTTATTTTATATATTTTGCAGTTTATTACTGGGGAATAATGATTGACTGGGTTTGGAAAATCAATGGATTCTAGTCTTAAACTAAAGAATGATTAATTTTATTGGTTTCTGTTTTAGTAATATCAGAAATCTTAGGGAAATATGTGATGGACTAAGTAAACTGAAAGGAGAACTTAGTATTGAATTGGAGAAGGTATGTGAAACGAGTAGCACTAGGTAAAAAAGGGGAAGGACGGGGTAGTTTTATCGTTGCGTTGCTATCGTGTTGCTTAGCTAGTGACACCATGTACGGTTATGTAAGGTGTTAAATTCTGAAGGATGTGCATCCAGCTCGACTAGACGAACACTTTCAGTTAGACTTATTTCGAAAATGTAACGTAATAAATGATGACCCAGCACTCGCAATTCTCCGGAAAAAAGAAGTGTTTACCACTTCTCTGTTTTGATTACGGTCTGTCAGATAATGGGGGAAGGTTCTTCTCAACTCTGCTCATATCCTTCTTTGCCTGTGCTGCTTAGTGAACTATAATAGTTTCGGATATTACCGATATATATTCTTCTAAACTGTCAACTTATAGGATTTTTTTCTTTTAGTCAAACGTGTGTTGGATTCTTGCAAAAATCAACAATGACATACACACCTGTCTATACATACATAGTTCACTTCATGCGTACCTAATGTATTGTATATCTTTATTTATTTGTTTGTCCATCCCCCCAGCATAAACTCCAATATCTTGAAACCTAAATGTTGGATTTCATGACCGCATCTTGTGGTCAGTTGTGCAGGGAGATCAAACAGAGGATCAAGGAACGAAAACTGAAGCACTTTATTGCCCGAAGGTAAAATGCGAAGTTCCCTTTAAGAAAGGCTGACGCATAACACCAAAAACACTAAAAATGCAAAGGGGTAGCTATAAACCGATACGTCGCAGCTCCAAGTGTGACACCAAAGAGCAGCTCCCTGAAATCTCCCAAAGGCATCCAGCTGACCCTAGTTAGTGTAATGAAGTCGCCGGCTTGATCGAGGTCAGCTGGGCTGCCAACCCGAGGGCCTTGGCGGCTGGCGCTGGAGTTCTATTGCCATGGAGACCAAGCTTATTAGTCCAGCACCGTAGAATTTTTTAAAAGAATGCACGTTATTTCGTAATTCCGTTAAAAGAACTGAACTGAATACAAATGACTGTACTAAGCAGAAATTTGACGAGGGGAAGAGCTTCACTTCTGCTCCATGCTGTAGACCAGGGGTGACCAGTCTTATCCAGAATGGGCCAGTGTGTATGTGGGTTTTGGGTGCAACTTCCCGATCACATTAATAATTATAGGACTAATTGGCTGAAGAGTCCTCACACCTGGGTTTGAGCAGATGACCTAAAGGTTACCCCAGAAACCTGCATACACACTGGCCCTTTACGGATAAGATTGGCCACCCCTGCTGTAGACTGAATTGAAAGATTTTTATCATAAAAGGCAGGGAGACAGCTGGGAAAATCCTTCACTCCTGACGCTTCAGTGGTATGTCTGTCTTACGCTGCCTTTCCTGGAGTAAATCATTCCCTGGGTCTGCCCTGGGTGCTGGGGAGGGGGGTGGG